>VMDO01004301.1:0-127621 GCA_007922755.1 Pedetes capensis | reverse complement strand
TCTTCTTCTTCTTCTTCTTCTTCTTCTTCTTCTTCTTCTTCTTCTTCTTCTTCCATAGGGTCTCCCTATGTAGCTCAGGCTGGCCTCAAATTCACTATGTAGCCCAGGCTGGCTTTGTCAATCTTCCTACCTCAGCCTCCTGAGTGTGAGATTGCAAGTGCGTGCCACCACACCTGGCAAAAAAAATTTTATTTTGTGTGTGTGGTGCTAGGGATCAAACCCAGGGCCACATGCATGCTAGGCAAATGGTCTTCCACCAAGCTACATCCCTAGCTCACACGCCCTCTCTGTGAAGGCTCCACGTGGCTGCTTGGAACTCTGGAGGGTGAAGCTGTCTGTGTCCTGCCACAGCGTGTGTCTTGGTCAAGATACTTCCCACTACATCTTCTCATCTGGTTGGATTTCAGTCTATGTGTCTGGGGAGCTGTGTGTTCCTGGTTCCCTGGTCTGATGAGTAGGTGACAGCTATGGTGTTCTATGAATAGGAGAACTGTGACTTTGTGGTAGAGAGGTCAATGATGTCATAAAACCTTTGGTCTCATGGTAGGGAAAAGAATAGCAGCAACAATGTCCTGAAGTCTTGGAAAAGATGTTCATAATGGTGATGATAGGCTCTTGTCCCATGGTAGGGGCAGAGTTAGAGATGATAGTTCTTTGGTCACATGGTCAGAGCCTACTGCAGGGAGCAAACTAGCAGCAGTGATAATGGTCTGATTTCCTGATGGGGACAAAGGAGGGAGCCTGTGTGGCAGTGGGGACCTGGGGCACTTCTGACTACAGGGCAGCAGAGTGGCCAGGAATCTAGCTCAGAAACGCTTCTGGACCTATGGTTTTTCCCAGGGAAGAGAAAAAGAGCTATGAAGATCTTTCTTGCAGACTCTGCTTTGCACAGCTACAAGGCTTCTGAGCTCCTCTTCTCCCAGCATCCCACTGAGAGATGCTGGCTACAGTGATTAAGTGTCCAATTTGATGGGGGAGCCTGTTAAGACACTATTGCTTTTCTAATTCTGGCTAAATCGACATTGGTTTTGTCAATCTACCTACATAGGTCGAGCTTGTTGCTTCCAATTTGAGGTGATTTCCATCTTGTCACTCTCTCCTTCCTTCCACAGATCATTGGATCCTCTGGCTCTTGGGCTGTCCAGGACCTCCTGTGAAGCATCCTGCTGCCTCAGAGACTTGGCAATTAGAGACCTGGACTCCAGCAGGGAGGGCAGCCTCAGATTATTACTGAGGAGGGAGAGCCCAGCAGCAGTGTCCATGGCAACCCTCTGGCTCTCACCTTCACAGGGGGAGGAGGAAGGCAAAGAAAGGCAGCCAAGTGCAGCCTGGTCTTCTGCATTGCACAGGGCAAAGTGCTGGGCATCAAAGCCTTGGTCTGGTGAATGTGGCTGAGGGCCAGGACACTGCTCTCCCCCACTTTACAGCATGATATGGGGTGGAGCTGAGAGGTGGGAGCTTGGGTTTGGGATGGTGGCAGGAGGCAGAGACTGGGGCAGGCTGTGCTTTTGGACACTCAGCTGCAACTGAGAGATGATGGGCCAGTGGCAGAGGGCACCTCAAGAAGACATGGTTTGGGACCCAGCTCTTCCTTAGCTCATGTATGAGTTTATGCAAGTCACCTCCTAGCTCAGGATGGACTTCTTTTCTTGCAAGTAACGGTGGGCCCTGAGGTATCTCTGTGCTTTGGTACAGTCCTTCCTTCCAAAGGCTTTGTGCCACCCTTTCCGAGGACAGACATCAAGCCTAGTTTCTTCTTCCCTAAGTGGCAGAAAGCCTGCAGCCATAGCCCTGTGGCATCTGATCCCGTCAGATCTCAGAAGCTAAGCAGGGTCAGGCCTGGTTAGTCCTTGGATGGGAGACCGCCTGGGAACACCAGATGCTGTAGGCTTGGGAGAAGGACCTGGCAACTCACTCCCAAAAATCAATCTGCCATTGAAAACCCTATGAACAGCAGAGAAGCACTGACAATAGTGTTTTACCTGTTGTACATAGGGTCGCTATGAGTCGGATACCAACTTGACAGCACCTAACAATAACAAGTGGTAGAAAAATGCAAAGGAATCCTGACAGATAGAAGCAACCTTTGCAAAATATTCATACCTGGCACTGGACCCAGTCCCTGGGGCTCCTTGGAAGGAGGTGGAACACTGACATGGAGGTTTTGATTCTCTTTGCCGGGGGTGGGGGGGTGGGGGGGTGGGGGTCTCTCCATGACTCCCAAGGTACCTGGAGTGTACGCTATGTGCATGGGCTGCCAGCAGAGGCCGCCACACTCCTCACAAACCTCCACAGGTTGCGCTGGCCCAGGTGAGCAAGCTCCTGGTGTCACTGGCCAGGGGGATGGTAATCTCAGAGGCAGAGCCGGGCTTTTAGCCCTTCCCTCTGGAGCTGCCACTGGCCAGCCAGGCACTGTGGTCATCCCCTAGCTTGGCTGTGGGAGGGAGGTTCCCCAGGCCAGGGTCTGCTTTTTGCCTTTTTCTGTGCCAGGCCCTGTGGCTGCTTGGTTTTGGTACTTCTCTTGGGCAGCTCTGGAACCTGTTTTGGGTTTGGGAAATTGTTAGAGACTTTTTTTTCCCCTCTAAATCTTTTGGGCCTGGGGCCAAGAAGCCAATTTATTCCATAAATTTTAATTGAGAGCATATTCTGTGACAGACCCTGTTTTAGGCACTGGGGATACAGCAGTGAATAAAATGGCCATAAATCCTGCCCTGGTGGAGCTGAGTCTCGGGGGGGAAGGTGCCACATCCACACTGCAGGGTGGGCTGGGATGAGACAGCATAAGCCCCGAGGGGCTCTCTCCCTTCTCCTGACGTGGCTCCAAACAGGCAGCCTTTGGGACAGCCCCAGACTCTGGGGATGAGGCTCAGAGGCTGAGCCCTCACCAGGCAGGGGTCTGCATGGGCCACCCTTCAGCCCCTGGTCCTTGCATTTGTCCAGTTCCCGTGGGCAGCACTTCACAGTCTGCAAAGTATGAGTGCTTCCACCAGCTCCCTGTGAACACAACGGGGCATTGTGGTGACAGAATATTGGCACCCTGTGCCCATTTCCCATGCCTTCTTCCCAGACACACTTCTTTTCAGACACGGTTATCAACACCTTTCATTTGACCTTGATCCTTCAAATAAATAAACTTTTCCATCCGGACTGACTCATCTGGCCAGGGCAGCAAGTTCCCACACCAAAGACATGGACAAAGGGGCAGGAGAAGCATTTAAACATGTGTCTAGCTTTCCACAAACTAACCACAGAGGGAGGGATGAATGGTCCAGCTTCACAGGTGTAGAGTGGTACGACTCGCTCACTGTGGTTATTGGCAGGAAAATGGCAGCTGTAAGGCAATGGATCGAGTCCTGGCCCAAGGCTGCTTGCAGCAGACTATCCAGCTGTCCTGCCTCACCTTCCCTCCCTGTCTCGGGAGCAGTATCACAAATCTTCTTGCAGAGAGGTCTCCATGGAGCCGCTCTTTTGAAACCTTCCCCTGCTCCATCATCAGAGAGGCTTCACAGAGTACCTGGGGCAGGAGTGGAAGAAGCCCACTGGTCATGGCTGAGTGGACAGGCTGTGAACTGTTTGGCTCATGGCTTGGCCTCTCCCCTCCTCTGTGAGCAAGAGCAAGCCAGTCACCTTCTCTAAAATGTGACTCAAGTTTCTTCAGCTGGAGAGTACGGGAACTAGTCTGACCTCCTGGCTTGTTGGAACTGCATATCCACACAATAGCCCTTGGTAAATGTTGCAGGTGTATGATAAGGCCATAGAGTGACACCCAGACAAGGCACAAGAGTTTCAGAGGTTCTCTAGCAAAGTAGGAGACTGTGAGGGTACTGTGTGAAGCCGAGGAATTCTTGGCATGCAGAGGTAGCTAAGAGTTGTTGGTGTGTGTGGTCTGGTGGCAGATGGGAGGTGCTATGGTACCCTCTCAGTCTTTGGGTGATGGCTTGGGGAAGGTTAGGTGGGCTTTAGTTATAAGGGTATGGACATCCAGGGACTCAGAGAGAAGGAGCATGAATGGGAGACCTGCACTTACCAACTGGTATCCCTGACCGTCAGGGGTGCATGTGAGGTGCAGGTGCCCCACAGTCAAAGTGCCCCAAACTCACTCTTGCATAAACTCAGTCACTTGCTTACTTATTCAATGCATAATCTGGGGGTAGGGTAAGGTACAGTGTTGTGGTGTGTGTGTGTGTGTGTGTGTGTGTGTATTTTACAATTTGCACCATATACTCCTGTCACTGAGTAGCTTATGGTGTAAATTAAAAGCAGGAGAGAAAAGACATGTATATAGACGATGCCAACACAAGGAAAGACATGAAAAGTGTCCCCAGAGAGATACAAATAAAGTGCCAAGGGAATTCAGAAGAGGGAGAGGATGTAGAATTGGGAAAGAGCCCACAGGAGAGAGGTCTGAGGAGTTGGGGCAGAGGTGGTGAGTCTGTCACTCCTCACATCCTAGGAAGGCCAGATGAACAGCAATCCAGGGTAAGAAGACACTCAAGGCAGAAGAGACCCAGGTTCAAATCCATGGCTAACTGGTGACCTTGAACAAACCCTTAGACCTCTCTAAACTTTAGTTTATGGGGGCAAGAGCAATGGAGTCATCTCTCCCACCCCTGCTTGCCTTCCAGGACTACCAGGAGGCACAAGTGAAGTAATTTATGTGAAGGCAGTTGGAAAACTATAAAGTGCTGTGCAAACACAATTGTTTTTATGACTAGAGTACTTATTAATTCAGTAACAAAAGCTCCTTGATAAGAACACAATAATGACTTGTGGGGTGTGCACCTCCTGGTCCGACCTGGATGTTCAGACGTGCGGCGCTGCCACACACACAGATACTAAACACAATTCACTCAGAACCCTTGGGTGAGGGGTGAAGACTCCTGTGGCCCTTAGGACGCCAGTGGAGATGGGAGAAAGGAAAAGCCTTGGGCGCCTTTGTCTTGCGGGGACAAACACAGCTCTTTATTTCTCTGCCCTTTATCAGGGCGGAGAGAAAATCCAAAGCATACAGCTTTAAGTGCTAGCAGCTCTTATTCAGCCTCAAGGGCAGATGCTTCCATGTTGGTGGTCTCGGCAGAGAGTGAGTTCTTTCCTTGTTGACGATCACAGCTGGGAGAGTATTCTTTCCTCACTGAAGGTCCGGGCGAGAGAGCTGAGAGAGCTGTTTCCTCATCAGTGGTCTGGGCGAAAAAAGGGGAGTTGTTTCCTTGCTGATGTTCCAGGTGAGAAAAAGATCTTTCCTTGTTGGTGGTCGAAGGTCTGGGTGAAAAAAGGGTCGAGCTGCTGCAGTGCAGCTCCTTATATAGCTCGCCCACGGAATGACCTGAGCCAATCAGCTTTCAGTCCAATTGTCCAATCAGGTTCAGGGGATTTGTGAAGGGTTTTGTACAAATGTCCAACCAAGTTACTTTAATTTTCCCTAGATTTCTAATTTACTAGCCAGATCTTCAAAAGCCGTTTTCCCAGTTTTGGTTTTTTTGCCAATTTCCTCCCAATTTCTCCCCACAATGACTGAATCCAGGTAGATTAAATGAACTGTCCAATTCAGCTGTCTCTAATTCAACCAGCCAGGGTATGAGGAAGGGCATGGTTGATCTTTATGACACCATCCCTAGATGGCTAAGGATATCCATCAAACCACTGGAATTTTTTTTTTTTTTTTTTTTTTTTTTTTTTTTTTTGCGGTACTGGGAGTTGAACCCATGGCCTCGCACCTGCATGCTCTGCAAGTGCTGGGCCACTGAGCTGCACCCCCAGCCCATTTTTTACTTTTTGAGACAGGATCTCGATAAGTTCTGCAGACTGCCTCTGGTCTCGAACTTGCGATCCTCCTGCCTCCGCCTCCCAAGCCCCTGGGATTACAGGCGTGCACCACCGTGCCCGGCTCACCACTGGAATTTTTAGAAAACCCGCTATTATCTGTCATTGTGTCTAATATCCATCCATGTGTGCACCCACTCATCCATCCACCTATCCAATTAACCTTTGGTGAGTATATTCATGGTGAGTAGCTGTGGGTATCATGATGAGGATACGGAAAAAATTAGACCCCTTCTCTTAAGGAATATGCCCCTGGGGAAGAAGGATATCCATACAAGCCAGGAATCATTACTTTTTTTTAA
Source organism: Pedetes capensis (assembly GCA_007922755.1). Lineage (NCBI taxonomy): Eukaryota > Metazoa > Chordata > Mammalia > Rodentia > Pedetidae > Pedetes > Pedetes capensis. The sequence continues at coordinate 121,499 of VMDO01004301.1, read as the reverse complement.
ATCTACTTTTAGTCAGTTTTACCTTGAAGAGAGGTAACAAGTTCCAAAGAGCGTGTTGTTGTTGTTGTTGTTGTTGTTGTTGTTGTTGTTAGGTCCGACTCATAGCACCCTCATAGGTAGCTGATTGTTACGAGATTGCTTTGGAAGTGGATTGCTATGTCCTTATCCCGTTTTTTTGAGGTGCTGGGAATCGAACCCTGGTCTTCAGAGAGTGTAAAGCAGCACTCTACCAACTGAGCTAAACCCCAGCACCCCCAAACAGCATAGATTATGGAATTTAAAGCAGAGCACTCTTAGAGATCATCATCATCTCTTGTTTCTTACTCATTTTACTGATGGGGAAATTGTTCTTGTAATTGGTTGTGAAAAGCACTGTGACTTCCTTGTATTTGCCTCCAAATGACCTCCCCCTAGTTTCAAGTTCAGTCCGTTCAGTCAGTCTTTCTCAAGCATCCATTGTATATCTGACTCTGTGGCAGAGCTGCAGATAACAGGGATGAAGATGTTGCTCCTGCCCTCGGGGAGGTCATAGTCTGGGAAAAGGACACACAGAGTGATAAGAGCTGCACTGCTGGATAGAGATGGTGCTACCACAGGGCCCTGAAAATACAGAAGAGCCCCACATTTGCATTTGAGGCTCAGAGGACACCTACTAGCACATGGTTATCTCCTTTGAGCCACGTCTCAAGGACAAAGAGAAATATGGTAGATGAAGACCCGGTAGAAGTACAGCAGGCTGTGCAGAAGGAACAGAGTGAGCAAAGGCACAGAAGTGTGAAATACCATGGCTTGGACAAACCGAAAGAGGCTGGTGATTCTGGGGCCTAAAAAAGGAGATGGTGAGGAATGAGGCTGGAAAGGAGGGCAGGGATGGAGCCAGTGTGACCCAAGGTCCCTGCTACCTTCTGCATCAGGCAGGTACATTCTTGCTCATTGTCTTGCTAGTCTCTGAGGTAAGAAATGCAATTAAACCCCCTTGCCTTCCATCTTTGTAGACTGTACAGGCCGAATGTGTCAGACTTGCATTTTAGGGCAGTGCGAGGAGTGGCTGTCCATCTTTCAAGGTGTGGCTCAAGTCCTACCACCTCCATGAAGCCTCATTTGACTACCCTCTGTTCTCAGTGAACTCTAGTGTCTCCACCACACTTTGGGGTATTATTGCTCTCCTGTCACCAAGGTGAGCATATCTTATCTCTACAGTGAGACCATGAACTCCTGAGGGTTGCCTGTGAGCCACATGACAATATTTCATAAATACCAGTAAGACTGACTCCTGTAAGTTTGGGTTTCAGGACACATGGCAAATGCTTGTGCACTGGGGCTGGGAAGACCTTGCTTTGATCCTAGATATGTCACTAGTTATTAGTTAGTAGCTGTGGGCAACTTTTAAAACACGTCTAATGCCTCAGTTTTCTCATCTATAAAATGGGTGATGGTCCCAACTCAGTTATTGTGAGGACACAGTTGTAGTTAGGGGCCAGTGGGGATTTGGATGTGCAGCAGTGGTGGAAAGATGCTTGGGTACCGTGCAGCAGTTGGGCAGGATGGAGAGGCCGGCATGATCAGGTTCTGCAATTGTGTAGCTTCTAGTTGCTTCACTGCCCTGTAAGCACTTTAAAGTTGCAAAGTACTTGACTTGTGCTGTCTAAGGAAATGGAAACTCTGGGAGGTTAAACAATTGGCCAAGGGTCATGTAGTTTATTGTCTGAACAGGTTATGCTGGGGAGGCTGGGAGGACCCCACTCCTCGTACTGCCCTAAAATGCAAGTCTGACACATTCGGCCTGTACAGTCTACAAAGATGGAAGCCTGGACCATTTCTGGAAGGGAGTGGATTGGACATAAGGGCAGGAGCAGGAGATAGTCATGTGCTAGTAGGTGTGTGTAAGAGTCAGGAAAGACCTAATGGCTACTCTGCAGGAAAAAGTGGGCCCTGGTTTACATGTTTGCCAATTTCTGTGGTGTAAATACTCACTGTGAATGATTTCAAGCTACTAATGTGATATTGGTGAATGTGGAGTTGAGAAGAGAGGTACACAGTGGTTTCTTAGGAGTTAGTACTGGATGGCTCCAGCATAGCATAGACGTCCCCTTTATAGTGGGCTATCAGTCTAATCTATTGCCTAATCATCTTCCAATCTCCATAAGGTAGAGACCCTCATTACTCCATTTTGTAGAATAGGAAGCTGAGGATCAGAAGGTCATCTGAGCTGTGGCCACACAGACACCCCCTGGCAGGGAAGAGCTCCAGCCTAGAAGGTCTGATTTTAGAGTCTGAGCTCTAACATGACCCTGCCCATCTCCTTTTGGGTCAGGGTTGCTGTAACCAGGGTGGGAGCTGCCTCCATGACAATAGCTGTGAAGTTCCAGCCCATTTCCAGGGGAACCTCTGGTCTTTGCCTCTGGAGTAGTTTGTACCCCACACAGGCTGCTCCCCATCACCATCCATGATGGTGGGATAGGTTATACTGGGTCCTATGTGGATCCAGTTGCCACATTCAGGAGAACCCGAATCAGGAGGCTGACCCAGAAAGGCCAGCTGAGGCAGAAGGTGGTCCAGGATGGTAGAGTGGGCACAGAAATGCCTAGGCCTGCAATGTGTTCCCCAAATTGATTTTTCACAGCCCAGAACTGTATCCAGCATTAAAAAACCAATACCAACAGCACATTTCTGCTACTAACAACATATTAATGGTAATTTATTAGGAAATCATTAAACTTAAATATGTGCTCTGGAGGCTTGAACTAAACATGTGGCTCTGTTAGGGGTAGGAGGAGAGGGAGGGAAATCAAGAAGATAGACAGGAATGGGAGGGCGGGCAGGGAATGCTGGAGTGGGAGGGGGAAAGGAAAGGGAGGGCCTGCATGATCATGGGAAAAAGTATGAGACCCTGGGCTTGCATCAGAACCCTGGCACCATGACTCTGTATGTGTGTGTGTATGTGCGTGTGTCTCTCTGTGTGTAGGAATGACTACCTCATTGTCAATAATAATAAGATTATCGTGCAAGAGTAATTGTAGTTATTCAGGTATCTGGGGTTGTGACTTATACTACAAGTGATATTCATCTTTCAGTCATCAGGGCTGAGGAGGGACTGGAGAGGTGAGAACTGATATGCAGAGGGTCCTCTGGGCTCATCTGGTGGGAGCTCTGCCCCTCCCTGACCTGGCCACTAGCTGCTCAGGTTCAGGAGAGCTACTTTCAAAGCTTGCTGTGTTTGTATGTGCATAAGTGGGATAGTATGTGCACACACCCATGTACATGCTTGCACAGATGTGTGCATCCCTGTGTGTGCATGTGCATGTGTGTTCTTGGATCTCCTGCCCTCCCTCTTCTCATCTAGAGAAGGAGCTGGACAGAGGCCAAAGGGTGATGAGAAATCAGGAAGCAGACAGGAAGATGCCTCCTTCTTAAAACCCCAGATGTGCCTGGGGAAATTTCATAACGGTGTCTTCCTCCCTGATACCTAAGGCTCCTGCAGCTAAAAATAGAAATGAGTTCAGCTCTAGCCTCATCCCTTTGGAACCCCCTCTGCACACAGTGGGAGCTTAATAAATACTTGATGATGATGATTCTGAACCTGAGAAGCCAGCAGCTGTTCCCAACTCTGACTCTGAGGGTCTCATGGGACAAATCAGGCAGGGATTGACTATGGGGGGTCTTCAGTTTTCCTGCCAGACCCTTTGGTGACTCTGTGCCCAGCTGTTAGAGAAGGGGCTGTAGCCATGGCTCACTTTCCATATCCTGCTTTGGGGAAGCTGGTTCTTCCTCCATAGATTCTCTTTGACTCTTTCCCCCTCTATCATTTGAACAGTATTTATGGAACACTCACTTTGTGCTGAGCATCACAGGGGAAAAGCAACCAGGGAAACAGTATACGAGCTGTGGGGTCAGACTGACCTAAGTTCAAATCTTAGCACCTTTAATTATAAGCTGAGTGACAACTGGCAAGTTTCTTAACTTGTCTGTGCTGGAGTTTTTTTTTTTTTTTTTTTTTTTTTTTTTTTTTTTTTTTTTTTTTTTTTTTTTTTTTTTTTTTTTTTTTTTTTTTTTTTTTTTTTTTTTTTTTTTTCTTTACTTTTTCTTCCTTTCTTTCATGTCTTTTTTAGAATGATGACATCATTTTTGTAGGACTGATGTGAAGGTTGGAAACAACAGAGAGGCTTCTGCACACACATTGCAGGTGCTCTGTCAGTGGTAGGTGAGTTTATCCACCGTCAGATGGAGTGGATCTCTTTTGCTTCGGTGACCTTGACGTTTTTACTGAACATATCTGAGCATTAGTTTTCTCCTTTGTAAAATGGGAACACAACGCCTACCTCCTTGGGTGTTGGGAGGAAGAACCTGGAATCATATGTGGGAAACAACCTTTCGTAGACCCTGGCCATTAATGCTTGTATTCTCCTCCCTGTCCCCACATCATGGTGACAGCTCCCCTCCTTAGAACGCTCTCTGTCCCTCCTTCCCACCGCCCCTTGTGAGCGTACGGCCCTGATCTCCGTGAGCTTGCGGGTTTCGCCATACCTGTCAGAGAGTAGATGGCAGATGCTTGGCTCCGGGGTCGTGGAGCAAAAACTACAGTTCCCAGCCCTCGCTGCGCTGCTACTGGGCCCGGCAGCGAGGGGCGGCAGGCCCCTCCCCCCGGGGAGGAGCCTGGGCGGGGGGCGGAGTTAGGAGGTGGTTGGAGAGTTAACCCAAGCCAATGAGACCAGCTGCTAATAAGTGGGCTTGGCTTACAATATAACAGTGTCAGGAGGAGGAGAGCGAAGCTATTGAGCCAGCGAGGAGTGAAGCTGAGCCTGCCCTCGCACGCTCCTAGAGGACCACCTCCTGAGACAGAGTTCTTTTCGCCCCTTCTTCCTTCTCCAGGCTTCCCACTGCCTTCCCTCCCTACCCAGTACAATGCATTCTTGAGTGGCAGCGTCTGGACTCCAGGCAGCCCCAGAGAACCGAAGCAAGCCAAAGAGAGAAGACTGGAGCCAGGACACTCTGGTGGGAAGCTTGGATGCCTGGCTTTCTTTGAGGACATCTTTGGAGCGAGGGTGGCTTTGGGGTGGGGGGTCGTGCTGCAGGGAATCCAGCCAGACCCCAAGATGGACACTTCTGGGCACTTCCATGACTCTGGGGTGGGAGACCTGGATGAAGACCCGAAGTGTCCCTGTCCATCCTCTGGGGATGAGCAACAGCAGCAGCAGCAGCAGCAACAGCAACCGCCACCACCACCAGCACCAGCAGCAGCCCCCCAGCAAACCCCGGGACCCCTGCTGCAGCCTCAGCCTCCGCAGCAGCAACAGCAGCAGCAGCAGCCACCGCTGCCACCACATCCCCTGTCTCAGCTCTCCCAACTCCAGAGCCAGCTTGTCCACCCCAGCCTGCTGCACTCCTCTCCCACCGCTTTCAGGGCTCCCCCTTCGTCCAACTCCACTGCCATCCTCCACCCTTCCTCCAGGCAAGGCAGCCAGCTCAATCTCAATGACCACTTGCTTGGCCACTCTCCAAGTTCCACAGCCACAAGTGGGCCTGGTGGAGGTAGCCGGCACCGGCAGGCCAGCCCCCTGGTGCACCGGCGGGACAGCAACCCCTTCACCGAGATCGCCATGAGCTCCTGCAAGTATAGTGGTGGGGTCATGAAGCCCCTCAGCCGCCTCAGCGCCTCCCGGAGGAACCTCATTGAGGCCGAGCCTGAGGGCCAACCCCTCCAGCTCTTCAGCCCCAGCAACCCCCCAGAGATCGTCATTTCCTCCCGGGAGGACAACCATGCCCACCAGACCCTGCTCCATCACCCCAACGCTACTCACAACCACCAGCATGCCGGCACCACTGCTAGCAGCACCACCTTCCCCAAAGCCAACAAGAGGAAAAACCAAAACATTGGCTATAAGCTGGGACACAGGAGGGCCCTGTTTGAAAAGAGAAAGCGACTGAGTGACTATGCTCTGATTTTTGGGATGTTTGGAATTGTTGTTATGGTGATAGAGACCGAGCTGTCTTGGGGTTTGTACTCAAAGGTAGGGGCTGTGGTTTCTCTTTCTACCTTGAACAAAAGGAATATATAGGGAGGGAGGGAGGGAGACAGAGAGAGAGAGAGAGAGAGAGAGAGAGAGAGAGAGAGAGAGAGAGAATGAGAATATTGGGAGACAGAGGCAGAGGTGGGGGAGAGACATTTGTTCAGTTATATGGAACACTCTAACTTCCCATGGTTTTCTTTCTTGATCCCGGGAGAATTCATTCCTAGTTTCCTTTTGGGGGGACATCCCCATACACTGTGTCTAATTTGCAGACTCTGTGTTAGGGAGGATTAAAGAATCCCTTCTGAGAAATCGTTTTTCCTCCTGGCTCTCTCGTACTAAAGCATAACCCAGCAGCTCAACGCACCAATTAATTACACTCTGCCTTGATGTGTTTGCCAGTTCCTGTGACTTCCCCTCGTCTCCTCCCCTCCCTGCTCCACTCCATTTTCCCCAGGATATAAAAGAAATAAATGTCTGGGTTGGGGGTGGGGATTCTGTACCATTCCCCAAGTCCCCTTTCTCCTTGTTCTCTCCTTCTCTTCCAAGTTTCTATTTCCCTCCTTTTCCCAGAGAGATTCAGGGCAAAATATAGAAGCACCCGTGACCTGAGTCTCCAGAGGGCATTGGGGTAAAAATACAGGTGGAGGAAATCATCAGTCCCTTCCCTCAGGAAAGAGGACTCAGAATAAACCCGCTGCTGTCTCGTAAACATCTCCGGATAAAAATGGCTACAGGTGTTACCCGGGCAGAGCATATGGGTGCTGCCTTGGCATCGGTGGGTGCAGGGAGCGCCTCTCCTTGGGATGGGATGACAGGGCTTCCCCGGTAGCCCTGCAAGCCCGCACCCCCAGCTCAGCCCAGTTCTCGCCTCCCACCCCAACTCCTTCTCCTCAGGATAAATAAAGATGAGTGTATGTGTGAGCGTGCGCTGGATGGAGACAGCAGGCAGTAGCTTTAGGGGGGCGCCTGGCCCCTGTGCTTCAGCCTCTGAGTCCAGCCCCAAATCTGAGGAGGGGGCTTCCTTCTTCCGGAGGGAATGGAGCTTGAGGAAGGTGGGTTTTTGTTGGTGTTCTCCTTGTCAGGAAGCCCTCCTGCTGCGGGCTGGAAGGCTTACAGACCTGGGGAATAGTGGCACAAGTGGCTTTTTCTCCACTATACTCCCCAGCCCCAATTTGTTGGTGTGTGTTGTGTGTGTGTCTGTGTGTTACTTGTGTGAGTGACTGCTTGTTGCTTGGATTTCTCTATTTGTCATTTGGGGTAGGGGGTGGCTGGGCTGGCTGGCGGGTAGCTGGGAGGGGTTCAGCTGTTGGAGGTTTCAAATAGAGCTTGTTTCAGGCAGGGCACAGCTGCTGCAAGACTGTCACATTCCTTGTTGAAATCCAGCCGCAAAAACCTAGGAGGTGCTGATCAGATTTCCCCCATTGCCAGCATCTTGCCTTCACTGGGGATGGGCAGGCTCGCCTGCCCTGGAATGGGTGGAGCAGACCTGTCAGACAACCTGAATAGTCAGAACCCAGACCTCCAGGCAGAGGATCCTCCAGGGACCCAGCTGCTCTGTGGGGGCTGCCCCAGCCAGGAGCCCTTGGAAACTGCCTTAGTCTAAATAGCTCAATGATGAGCCCCTCATTGAGCAGAAGCAAGTAGGGTTTCCCCTGGAAGCGCAGCTCACTTAGTCATTCCCTATAACGAGCTTCTGAGTCTGCAGGTCCCTCTGCTTGCTGCCTCCTTGGAACCACCTCTCCTGCTGGGTGCTCTGCTCCAGCAGATGGGGCTGGCAGTCACCCTGCCAGGGATCAGGAGCCCTTGCTGGGGGATATCCAGGAAGGCCCAGGTGTAGGGGGTGAGTGGAAGGGGCGACACCAGCACTTCCTCTTCCAGTGGCCCCTGCGGTCAGAGCTCTTAAGGAAAAGGCTTTCCCTAGACACAGTGGCTGCGCACAGCTCCCAGCGTGGGATCCATGCTCATTTGTTTGAATGTGCTGAGAGGGTTGCCGCTGCCAGGCAGGAACGAGCCATCTTCCCAGCCTGAGTCAGGTGCCAGCCCTGGTGGTGTACTCAGGGAAAGGGGCTTTCCCAGAGCTGGGGACAGCAGACTGTGGGTGCAGGAAGGGTGAGACAACCTGAACTGAGGGATTGGCTTCCCCCATGCCTACCTTACTGACCCTCCGGCTGTTGGTGGCACAGAGGGGGCAGCAGCTGAGAAGGTCCTGCTTGCCTCAGCTGGTGAGGTGGCCACTTCCTGTGTACCTTGGGGCTGGAATTGGGAGAAGCAGGGCTCATTTTAACCTGCTCATCCACTCTCCATCTTTCCAACTGTCACGCCCCTCCTTTCTTTTAATCTTAAGAAATTTATTACAGTAAAAGACACATTGCCATTAATCCCCCTCATGAAACTCCCCCGGCTTTGAACACACTTGCCTTATTGTTCTCGCCACTTTCTGAAGCAGTCATGGAACTCTCTTCTCTCTCTCTCTCTCCTCTCTCTCTCTCTCTCTCTGAAATATTGAGGGGTGCTGAACCCAGGACCTTGTGCATATTTTTTTGCACTCGTACTACCACTGAGCTGCACCCCTAGCCCCCTTTTTATTTTTTATCTTGAGAGGGTCTCCCTAAATTACACAGGGTGCCTCTGGCCTTGAACCTGCAATCCTCCTGCCTCTGCCTCCCAACTTGCTGGGATTATAGGTGTGCACCGTGGCACCCAGCCTGGAAGTCCTTTTCCATGAGTCTCTTTTGTTGTGCTGTCCTTGATGTCTGAATTGATTCAAAACATTTACCTTTCATGCTCATTCTCCCCTCCATGTTTTGAGTCACCTATGGAAGCAGTATTTCCTGGGTATCTCTTACGTGCCTGACTCTGTGGACACAGAGTGTCTATATGTGTGGGGTGGCCTGGGGAACAGATATCCTTCTCTCTCCTGGGGGCAAATGGGATCATCTCAAAGAATCAGATCAAAGTTGGAATCCTGGTGCTGCCACTTCTGGTCACATGATCTTGGATAAGCCAGGCTGCTATGTGAGCCTGTTTGCCTGCTGTCAGTGGGGAGGTTAAATTAGATGAGCTAAGTCACTCCCTGGAACATCCACTCAATAAATGGGGTCTGTTGTGATTGTTAGTTGTGGTTGTTACTGAATATGATGGTGGCGAGAGCAAGAAGGATGGCTTTCTCCTCTGTAACCTAGCTCTGGCTGTAGAATTAGGTACTCGGACTTGCAAATGGAAGGGAGTTCTGAGAAGGGTTGGGTCTGGCTGGAGCCCACCTTTAAACATGGGTCTCCTTAAGCCAGGCATGGTGGCATATTTGCTGTCCATAAATATTATAAAAAAAGTGGCCATCATCCTGTGGGGTGAGGGACCTGTTTCACACTGCTGGGTCCACTTGCCCTTTCCCGAACCAACACACTCAGTGTGACCTGGGACAATAAAATGTGGGCTTGGAGGTGTGCACAGTGGCGCCCGCCTGTGATCCCTCAGGAGGCAGAGGCAGGAGGATCACATGTTGAGGCCAGAGGCAGCACATGTAACTTAGCAAGACCCTGACTCAAAAAATAGAAATGGGGATGGGGGTGCAGCTCTATGGTACAATAATTGCAAAGTGTGCACAAAGTCTTGGGTTCAACTCCCTAGTATTGCAAACATATAAACAAAAATAAAAAACGTGTGTCTGTTGTGGGGGAAGATGAGTGTCTACTCCTTAGCCTTGTGGAGAAAGGGGCTGCATGACAGGAGCATTTGGGTTACAACGAAGAGTTGCCAAGGGACAGCTCAGAGAGGCTTCTTTTGCTGGAGAACTTGTATGTGTGAGTGGTGTTGCTGACCTGTTCTTGGGGTCAGCACCTACAGTGGCAATTTCTACTCAAAGGCCCTTGACAGGGGACATACTTTTTTGCCTTCTTCTTCTTTTTTTTTTTTTTCCACGTGAGTGAAGATGTAGCATCCTTGTGCCTGAGCTGCCTCTTTCTGAACTTCTCTGCTTTTATTTCACCGGGTTGCCGCCCTTCTGTTTGCCTTTCTTTGGCTGGTATCTGTTGCTGGGGAAGGAGTTCACCACTCAGGCCTAGGCGTCTGGAAAAGGAATGTGGCACGTCCCCTGAGTATGTTCAGAGTTGATGCAAAAGGCAGCCAGCATTTGGAGGTTGAGAAACGGGGACAGAACGATCCCCAGCTCCCACCCTCACAGGCCTGTAGGCGATGACACTGGAAGGCAGCTCTGCTGGGAGCGGGAGGGATCAGCCAGTGTAGGGAGGTGAGGCTCGGCTCAGATGAGAGAGAGCTGCTCATCACGGCAGAGGGATGCTGAGATGGCCCAATAGACCCCAAGAGGGCCAAGCTACCCCTGTACCAAATGGGAAGTTCAGGATTTTTTTTTTTCCTGTACTAAAGGGTTGAACTCAGGGCTTCATCCATGCCCAGTGAGTGCTCCACCATTGAGCTGCATCTCCAGCCTATTTATTACTTTTTATTTTGAGACAGGGTCTCCCTGATTTACGCAGGCTGCCTCTGGCCTGGAACTTGCAATCCTGCCTCTGCCTCTCGAGTCACTGCGCCCAGCAGATTTTTTTTTTTTTAATTTAACTAGGTTGATTTACTCTCTAGAGGCTGAGACAATATGACAAGGCCAGGTCTAGAGATCCTAGTGAGAAGTTTTGGTGATACTGTTTCTACCTATCAGTGTCCCTCTCCCAGAGGTGGAGTGATGAGGATTTGGGGAGTCTTTCTTGTCCTTTATTTCCTTCTGGATCTGGCTTGAGCCGCAGACTCCATTGCCTTAAGCTGCCAATGTTTCTTTCTCCACTGGGTCCAGACAGAGTGAGGGATGGACCTGGCCTGCCCACCTTTTCCTCCCCAGACTGTGGACTCCCTCAAACTGCTCTACCATCTTGTTGGTGGCTGAGTTGGTACCTCTGTGTAGCTGGCTGGTCACCAGTGGACCTTGTTTCTTGGGGACCTCAAGCCTTGGGCTGTGGATTGTCTCACAGGAGGCTGGAACATGCTGGTGGAGTAGGAGAGTTCTCTGTTTCTACAAATTTTGTACACCTTCAAACCACTTCCCTATTCCTGGCCTCAAAATCCACCTGAAGTTCACATCTGCCCACTTTGAGTCCCTCTTGTCCAGTCTGCCAACTTTCTGCCCTCCTGCTCCTCTCTGCTGCCCCTGCCTGGCCTGTTGCTGGTGACCCAGGCTGTGGACACAGGAGTCTCTGTGAGGTACACACTCAGGATGCCCCATCTGCTCCCGTGAATGGCTTCCTTTCTCACTTCTCTTCCTTCTTCAGAACCCCTGATCGGATGCTACCTCAGCATTCCTAGAGAAGCCCAGCTGCTGGCCATTTTCTCTTTAAAGATGATGGTGTCTCTGAGGCCCAGGCCACCTTGTTGCCCCTCTCTTTGCTGACCTCACAGAGGTGGAGAAGTCCACCTTTTGAAAATGCCAGGATGTGCCTACCCCCAAATGTCACCTGAGCCTGAACAGAAGATGCAGGGCCATTCACCCAGTAAGCCTGGCTGCTGCCCTGCTGTTCTGCCTGTAAGCTCTCTGTGCCCAGGGAGGCCAGAAGCCTCTACCACGGCGCTACACCTCCAGCCCCAGCAGTGGCCCGGTTCTTCTGAGCCTCTTGCCTCCTTGGGCAGGGAGGTCCTATCTGCAGAAAGGCAGGGCAGTGGCCAGGCTTCCTGGGTGAGTGGCCCTGCACCTGCTGCTCTGGCCCAGGTGCCACTTGGGAGTGCATGTCCTGGTGTTTTCAAGAAGATCCCTTGGGGTATAGGTGTCTGTGGTTTCTCGCATGTTGGGGAAGTAGGAATGGGATGTTGTTGTTGTCAGTTGCCATTGAGTCAGATCCAACTCCTAGTGCACTTATGTATAGCAGAATGAAACACTACCCAATATTGTGCCATGCACACGATCTTTTTTTTTTTATTGGAAATTTCTAATGTACACCTTAATGTGATTCATTCTGACATGCTTTTCATTGTGACATTTCCATATATGCATTTTGATGAATATTATTCATATAGGTTACCCCTTACCCTCCCCTATGTTTCCCCCCTTCCCCCCATGTAAGTCTTCTCTTTTACTTGGTAATATTTTTCTATATGTCCTTGGGTTCCAGTTCTGTTTAAGATAGAAACTTTTCCTGTAGTGGTCTTTATTTTTATCTTGTTAGAACAATTACATGCATTTTCTAGACCATTTAAATTGACACCATTCTTATCTTTTTTTCCCCCCTTTTATTTTGATCCAACCTTTGAATAGAATTTTTCCTTCTTATAATATTGAATCAGCTCCCACATATGAGTAAGAACATGTGGTGTTTCTCTTTCTGAGCTTGTGTTCGTTCACTTAAAATAATTTTCTCCAATTTCATCCATTTTGCTGCGAATGATCTTATTTCATTTTTCTTGATTGCTGAGTAGTATTCCATTGTGTATATATACCATAGTTTTTTTTATCCATTCTTCTGTTGAAGGGCACTTTGGTTGATTCCATATTCTTGCTATTGTGAAAAGCACTGCATTGAACATGGAGGTGCAGGTGTCTCTGGTATGATGACCCATCTCCCTTTGGGTAAATTCCCAATAGTGTTATAGATGGGTCATATGATAGATCTATTTTTAGTTTTTTAAGATACCTCCATATTGATTCCCACAGTGGTTGGACCAATTTACAGCTCCACCAACAATGTAAGAGTGTTCCCTTTTCCCCGCAACCTCGCCAGCATTTGTTGTTGTTTGTTTTATTGATCTTGGCCATTCTTACTGGTGTAAGGTGAAATCTCAGAGTTGTTTTGATTTGCATTTCCCTAATGGCTAGGGATGTTGAGCATTTTTTCATGTGTTTCATGGTTTTATGGACCTCTTCATTTGAGAACTGTCTACTCAGTTCCTTTGCCCATTTGTGTATTGGGTTGTTTGTTTTTTTGGGAGTTTTTTTCTTGAGTTCTTTATAAATTATAGTAATTAGACCTTTATCTAATGTATAAAATGCAAAGATTTTTTCCCATTCCATGGGGGTTTCCTTGACTCTGTTAATTGTTTCTTTTGCTGCATGCACACGATCTTTTTATGTTTTTTTTTTTTTTTTTTTTTGTGTGTGTGGTACTGGGGGTTGAACCCAAGGTCTCACGCTTGCATGCCTTGCAAGTTCTAGAGCGCTGAGCTGCACCCCCAGCCCATATTTTTACTTTTGTGAGATAGGGTCTCGCTAAATTACACAGACTGCCTCTGGTCTTGAACTTGTGATCCTCCTGCCTCCACCTCCCGAGCCCCTGGGATTGTAGTCGTGCGCCACCGCACCTGGCTTAATCTTTTTATGTTTGAGCCCATTGTTGCAACCACTATGTTTCTTCTCATTTTGAGTGATACCAGATCAGCAAAAGGTGGTTGTGGGAGATTTATTCCATTCCTGTCATTATGGTCAACTCTACTTTGAGGTGCCAAGTTTTCCCCAATAGTTTCTTGAATGCCTTCCAGCATGGGGGGCTCGTTTTCCAGCACTATATTTGACAGTGCTTCTCTACTACAGAGGGTTTTCAATGTCTAGTTGTTTTGGGAGTGGGCTATTGGGTTTTTCTCCCTAGTATTTCTTAGTCTGGAAGCTCAGCTAAAATCTGTCCACCGTGGATGGCCTGCTGGTATAGACTCCTTTACATGGACTCTCCCTGTGGGGTGGCTTGCAGGCTGCAGGAGACAGAAAACTGTTGGTAAACAATTTGGCAGGCAGGAACCTGGGTAGGGCCCCTACTCACTTTTTCTCCCCAGTACTTGGGGATTGAACCCGAGGCTTCATGCATATTTTGCAAGTGCTATGCCACTGAGCTGCCACCCCAGCCCAGTTTTAATTTTTTATTTTGAGTCAAGGTCTCCCTGAGTTACTACATAGTCTGCTTCTGCCCTTGAACTTGTGATTCTCCTGTCTCTGCCTCCAGAGTCATTGAGATTGCAGGCAGGGGCTACTGTGTCCAGCTCCAAGCTCATATTTTATTGTCACAGGCCACACTGAGTGTGTTGTCTCAGGGAAGGGCAAATGGGTCCTTCAGTGTGAACCAGGTCCCTCACCCTACAGGATGGTGGCCACTTTATTTATAATCTTTGTGGACAGTCATCAAGTGAGTCAAACGTTTGTAAACCACAGGGTGACAGCTAACTTTTCATATACGCTTCCCTTTGTGTGTCATCACACTATTTATAACTGTCCTGGGGGAAAGACTTCATAAGACATCCGGACTTCCCCTCCCCATGGGTGGTGGTGGTGGGTTCTGGGCACTGGGACAATGACTGGGCATTTGTCTCTTGCATAGGATAATTAGAAAGCTACTCCATGGCCGATTGTGGTGCCACATGCCTATAATCCTATCTATTCTGGAGGAGGAGGCTGTAGGATAGCAAGTTCGAGACCAGAGGCAGTCTATATAATTTAGCAAGACTCTGTCTCCAGAGAAACAAGTGAAATATGGGCTAGGGGTGCAGCTCAGTAGCAGAGTACCTGTAAAACATGTGTGAGGCCCTGAATTTGAACCCAAAGTACCATTAAAAAAAAAAAAGAAGAAGGTGAAGAAAGCTATTTCATGGCTTTGTACTCCCCTTATTTAGATTTCAAGAAGGGGGATTTATGAGGCCAACATCAAAAGATCTGCTTTAAAAAAAATAAAGTAAGCCAGGTGCTGTGGTACACAAATGTAGTTTCAGTGTACTGGGAGGCTGAGGCAGGAGGATCTTGAGTTCAAGGCCAGAGACAGCCTGTGTGCTTTAGTGAGACCCTGACTCAAGAAAGAAGAAGGGGAGGGGAGGATGTCAGTGGTAGAGCATTTGCCTAGCACGTGGGAGGCCCTGGGTTCAACCCCTCAATACTTCAAAAGAAATACAATAAGGTAAATAAAATAAAATAAATAGGAATTTGAGTAACCTGTGTAGTGAATGTGAGGCCCAAATGGAAATGTAAAACCAGAATAGAGAGCTTTGGTTCTGTTGCAGTTATTTGTGAAACACATTTTGGGGAGAAAATGGATGTGTGTGTGTGTGTGTGTGTGTGTGTGTGTGTGTGTGTGTGTGTGCGCGCGTGCGGGCGCGTGCGCGCGCGTTGTGAGGGGCGGCTGTATATGGATGAAATGCCACTATTCTCAGCTGAGTGACAGGAAGACCAGCACATTCATTTGTAGCTGCTTTTCTTGTCTTTCTTTCAAAACCCTGAAGGGAGATTGAGAAAGAAGAAAACCACCTATTCCTCTTTAAATAATGAGGGTGGGGAATTCTAAGATTGTGCATTCTCAGAAGAAGAAAATTCTAGTGCCTTTTCTTCTGGTGAGGAAAGTCCGGAGGAGGCTCATGGGTTTTGAGGGCCCCCTCCTTCTGTCATTCCACCCACAGGAGCACCGCTGGGATCTGAGAGGCAGCAGGAGGAGAAGAAAGGCTGGGGGCAGGTAGGGACCCCACCGCTCCATCCTGGTGCCCAGCCCTGCACCCTGCATCAGTGTGGCTGGATGACAGGACAGGGAAGGTGAAGGCTATTTGTTGAGCATGGAATGACTTTATACTGAGAGTCTAAGAAGTCAGTGGTGCTCGAGGCTCCCTTTGCAGGGGGTCGCTGGCCGGGCCTGCCTGATGCTGCCAGTGGGCACAGCACCGAGATGAAAATTCTCAGCCTTCTCACTCTCAAGTTCATGCCCTTTCCCTTTCCTGCTGCTGTTGGATGCTTTGGGTTTTTGTTTTTCCCTCCCTGTGCTGGGGTTTGACTCTAGGGCCTCACACACCTCACACATTGGCAGGCATTTTGCCACTGGGTTACACCCGCAGCCCACATTGCTTATAACCTTTTTATAAGCAATCTTTTTATAATTTATTGCTTAAAATCTTTTTATAAGCAAGTTTGTTGGCTTGGTTTGCTGTTATTTTTTATTTATTTTTTATTTATTTATTTATTTTTGAGACAGAGTCTCACTACACAGCCCAGACTGGCCTCGAACTCTAGATCCTCCTGCCTCCTCCTCCTGAGTGCTGAGGTTATAGGCGCTCACCACCTCACCTGGCTGCTTACATTCCTCAAAGAGATAAATCAAGCTCTGTGGGCCTGATATGGGTGTTGTAAAGTGTTGGGACAGAAGGACTTTTACTAAGAGAGGAGCAGGAAGGGGTTGGTGGGGGTGAGGGAAAGCAAGCTTCCGCAGGGCACCCAGGGCCAGGGTGCATTGTGGGCCCAGCAGGAGATTGCACTCCCACGGTGGGGCTTGAGATGCCTCTCCTGGCAGTCTGGGGATATTGCCTCCTGGGTGACACTGGACAATCCGAGAGGGTATAGGTGTGGGGATTATAGAGAAAGCAAGAGCCTGTCTTGGAGAGGCAGCCGGGCCAATGCCAGCTCTAACCATGGCTCCATGCCCACCCCAGAGAGCCAGCGTGCCCCCAAACCTGGCTGTGTGCTCCTGTGCACAGCTCTCTCCTCTCTTGTCTTGCCTGGTTTCTTTTTCTCCATTTCCAGCCTTGGCTGCATGGTCGCTTGTCAGGAACAATCCACGTGGGCTCAGCATTTACATCCTATCAGGCATTCCTGGGTCCATTGTCCTTCAGGATCCCCACATGGCCCCAAGAGTCATCACAACCAAGTGTATGTCATGGATGAGAAAAATGAACTGCCATGTTTTGTGACTTAGTCTAGGTGGTCACAGGGCCAAGTGATCTACTCTAGTTGCCCTCTCAGGGCGGATGGTTCTAGAATGCTGCTCAGATCTCAGTACACTGCTAGTTTCCCTGTTCCAAACCCCACCACAAGCTCTGCTTGGGATGTGAGTGAGGAAACCTCCAAGGGCCTCTCCATTGGTTCCTGAATTTTCTTCATTTTTGAATCCTCTTTTCCTATTCCCTGCAAGTGCCTATGCGTCTGCCTTTGTGTAGCTCTGTCAGTGCAGCTAGTGAGGAAGGAAGGCCTGCCTCTGCTTTGAAGGAGCTGCAAGGAGATGTTTCTACTTCTTTCTTCCAGCTTGCTGTGTCGTCTTTGTTAACTCCCTTCACCTCTCTGGGCCTCTGTTTCTGGAGCTTAAACTTAAGAGCTGAACTCCTTTCCTGACTCCAGGGCTTTGTAATCTGCTTCTAGAGCATGTTCCATCACAAAGCCTAGTGAGCCATTGTCCTCAAACTCATGTTCTCCAGGGGCATCCTGTGTGCAGCCAGACAGCCAGACAACATTGATCCAGGCTGGGCTGGTTTATGGTGCTGGTGTTTGGGAACATGAGGACAGAGACAGTAACTCTGGCTGGGGACACTGGGGAGGCTCCATGAAGGATTGGACAAGCCAAGAAAGGAGGGTCATGGGCAGGGACCCTTTCTGAGTGTGAGAATGTAGAGGGGCCAGAGCGTGCAGGGAACAAAGCTGGCTGTGTGGGGTATCTTGGAAGTTCCTGCCTTGCGGTGGGCACAGGGGCAGGAAGGGAGGAGAGAGAAGAGTGGGTAAGTTGCTGGGACTTTGCCTCATCCTGAGAGATTCTGAGCAGAGAGTAAAACACTCCTGTCAGGGGCATGGGCCGAGAGATAGAATGAATTTTGGTAAATTTCCAGGGTTCAGAATTCTGCACTTAGACCTTGAAGACTTGATGTTCTTCCTTTCTTAGAGGTGATCTAACCTGGCACAGCTGGCCTGATGTGAAAGTTAAGGATTTGGGATCAGGGTTCAAATTCTGACTTGGTGGTGTAGCAGTGGCAAATCCTCGGGGAGTTTACTGAACCCAGAGCCTGTTTCTTGAGATTTGTTGTTGTTGTTAGGTGCTGTCAAGTCAGGTCTGACTCAGAGTTTTCAATCGCTGATTGTTTTGGGTGTGGATTGCCATGTACTTCTGTTGATTTTGCAGTGCTGGGGATCGAATCCGGGTCCTCAAAGAGTGCAGAGCAGCACTTTACCAACTGAGCTAAACCCCAGCTGGTTTCCTGAGATGGTAATAGGGAATTCCAAACCCTCCCTGCAGCATAGCACCCAGCACTGAGCCCAGCACACACTGAGCCAGCTGCAGCTTTCATTAGAGAACCTGCTAGAAGACGCCACCTAGAGGATCAAGTCTGGAGGTACATGAGTGCACCTGTCACCTCAGCACACTCCATAGGTGGCTGCAGAGTGGATGGGGAGAAAGGGGCTCTGGGAGACTTGAACACATGAAGAACATTCCTTGCTTCTCATAAAATGGCCTCACCTCAGGTGATAAGCTATCCAGTCTTGTTTTTGGATGGTCCCGGTGTATAAGTGAGACGGAAGTGGGTTGTTCCCTGGGAGGCAGGGCGGCAGCTGTGTCTGGCCTGGACTTCTGGAGCCTTCTTAGCCCATGGACCATCATTCTACCCCCAGAGTCAGCAGTCTGTGGCCTGGACACAGCTAGTTGGGTGTGGACATTCAAATGGGACAGGTGGAGAGAGAACAAAAATAAACCCGTGGGGCCAGGCCAGAGGCTGAGAGGCTTGGAGGAAGGTCAGGAGGACACGGGATGACCAGGCAGAAAGAGGCCTCGGGCACCAGGACCCAGGGAGAGGGCCAACCAGGAGGTGGCCTGGGACAGAAGCTGGAAAGAAGAGGGTCCCTGTGATTTGCCTGATGTGTGGTCAAGAGATCATGATTTTCCCTTCATGACTTGAGACAGGCTGCTTTCTAGAACTTAAAAAAAAAGATTCTTTCTGCCTCTTTCCCCCTGTTTGGAGCACCAGGAGCCAGGGGGCATGGATGTGGCTAGGTAGGGGAAGGATGTGCATGGGTGTGACTGTGGAGGAGACTTTTCTTTCCCTTTCCCCAGGCCTGGTCTCAAGGTAACCAGAGTTGTATTCTGAGCAAGGCCTTGGTGATACTAAATGAACAACATGCAAATGATGTGTGAAATAATACGCAAATTGGCATCTGTTATTTTTGAGTCAGCTTGTTGGGCATTTTTCTTAAAGGACAGGAGTGGTGTTCAGTGTCAAATGAACAGGAAAGGAGGCTCCTGGCAAAGGCTGCATGGTCCCCTTGGTGCTCACAGGTAGTGGGTTTGCCAGCCTGGATGTACAAGGTCAGTTATTTGGTGTTTAGCTTCAGGTTACAGATGGAGAAACCCACAAGGGTGGGGGCCTTGCCCAGGGTCAGCCAGCAAGTAGGGAGTAGGAGGAAGATCTGCTGATTTAATTGCACTGCCTCTCCTTGCTGACCTGTGGGTGGCTTTGAAGTAAGGGGGCACAGTGAGGATGCAGGAAGAGACAGCCTCGGTGCTAGTTCCAGTCCTCCCCTTCCTGCTGGGCCTCAGTAGGGGCAGTGACTCAAACTCTCTAAGCCTCACTTTTCCCATTTATACATGGGAATACCGACATTCACTAGCCTGGTGAGAATTACACTTGATAACCGTGAGGGAGATGGCCAGTACCGTGGCTGGCGCACCTCCCGGGATGCTAGCAAAGGGTTATTCCTCGTAGTGCCTTTGCCTGAGTTAGCATCTGCCTGCACCCTCGCAAGGTTCTACCAGCAGGGGTATTTGCTGAGCCTATTCTCTTTTTTGGGGTTTCTGATTTTAACAAATTGGGGCTTAGTCATTTTCTTTCTTTTCTGGCTTCCACCCGGTAAAGTGTTAGCTCTCCAAATAGCTCCCAGACGTGAGAGTGCCTGGAACAAGGGTGATCTTTCCTTTTCTAAGGTGAGGGCCTGGGGTAAGCATGTTGTCCTGGACTGGGCCTCTGCTATTGGAGCTGGAAGACATTGGCGGGAGGACCCAGGGAAGCCCTTCTCTGGAGGCAGCTGGGAGCATATCTGTCTAGGGCGGCATCAGACCTTACCTGAATGGCCAAGCTCTGCTAACCTGGGTGGGCATGCCCCTGCATAGGTCCCACCCCTGTGGGGAAGGCAGGGCAGAGACTGTCCTCCTTACCAGACTCCAAGGCATGGAGAAGTTATATGACTTGTCCAAGGGCACTCAGCATTGGTAAGTAGCAAAGGTATAGTAGGAAGGCAGGAATTCCAAGTTTTGGTCCTAGCTCTCTTTTTCTTTCTCTTATCACTCTTGCCTAAGCATTCTAGGTCCCACAAGTGACAAGTGGCTGTGTCCCTGAGGACTCAAGTCAGTTCCAGGGATCTCTCCTCACCCAAGTGTGTTGCTCTCTGCCAACTCTTCCTAAAAGATCTCAGGCTTTCAGGGCCAATGGAGGACGGGCCCTGGCTGTTTACCTGGGTGGCTTCAGTTTCTGTCTGGAAGGTGGGATTTTAATTCCTCTTGCTGGGTGGGGGGCAGAATTGAAAGTAGGTTATGGATGGGGATATAGCTCAGTGGAAGAATGCCTGTCAAGCATGATCAAGGCCTCAAGGTCCTGGGTTCGAGCCCAGGCATGAAAGAAAGAAAGAAAAGAAGAAAGAAAGGAAGGAAGAAAGAAAG
The DNA here is from genome assembly GCA_007922755.1 of Pedetes capensis. Lineage (NCBI taxonomy): Eukaryota > Metazoa > Chordata > Mammalia > Rodentia > Pedetidae > Pedetes > Pedetes capensis. The sequence continues at coordinate 101,128 of VMDO01004301.1, read as the reverse complement.
GAAGGAAGGAAGGAAGATGGGCAGGCCTGGCTCCTAGGGGGTCTCTTGTTCTTGTTGTGCTGGTCAGAGGTGGCCTTTGCTTTGGCTGTCTCTTCTGAGAGCTCAGTGGTCTCAGGATCATGAGAGGTCTGTCATAGCTGGGCCATGGTTTCTCAGTCCCTCTTACTCTGGGCTGGACCTGGCTTTTGGTTTTGCCAAGATGCTTTCCCTGTTCCCAGGGCAATAATGGTGCTGAGGGAATAGGAGGGTACTTTGGCATGAGGCAGCAGCCTGAGGCCATGCTGTCTGCCAGGGATCTTGAGATCCCTTAAGGGTGAAATGAAATTGATGCAGGCTGAGGGCAAGTCTCCAATGGAGGCTGAGTCATGAGGGTTTCCTCCCAGGCAGAGGAGATCACATATAATGCTTCTGTCCCTGGCAGTTTGGAAGAGAGCACCACTCTCAGAAAATGGAAACGTCTTTTGTCTTCCACAAAAACGACTCCAAAGTGCCACAGAGTCCTATTCAGGAGTCAAGAGAGGGAACAGATGGGGGAGGAAAAGAAAATGAATATTTATCAAAGGCCTACTACATGCTTTCACACACCTCATCTCATTAAATCCTGATGACAACCCTGCGAGGTGGATATAATTAGCCCCATTTTCCAGATGATAGACTGGAGGCTCAGTGAGGTTAAGTGTCTTGCCCAGGGCCTCTGCTAGGAAGCAGTGCAGTTGGGATTTGAACTCAGGGCAGTGTCTCTGAAGCCCCCTCACCCCCTGTCAGGGTGGCAGACAGCCTTTACTCATCACCTCAGCTCCTGAATGGGCTCTTTCAAGCCAAGAGGCTGTTCTGATCTCTTGGAGCTCCACCCTTGCCCCTTGTCCCTTTACCAGGTCTCCTCACTGCCCTGCCAGCCTCTCCAGAGCCTCAGTGAATGACTCATGCTCATGGAGGGAGGGGGGATAGGAAGGGGAGGGAAGTGCTGTGAATTTATTTATTTTTTATTTATTTTTTTGTGGTACTTGGGGGTTGAACCCAGGGCCTACATGCCTACTTTGTGGGTGCTCTGTCACTGAGCTGCTCCCCAAGTCCCTTTTTAATTTTTTTATCTTGAGACAGGGTCTTGCTAAGTTACACAAGCTGCCTCTAGCCTCGAGCTTGTGATCCTTCTACCTCAGCCTCCTGAGTTGCTGGGATTGTAGACACGAGCCACTGTGCCTGACTCCATCCTGTCAGTTTAATGCAGGGGTTTGTGGAGGAGGCTCCAGGAGTCAGCAATGGGGAAGGCTAGGGGCTGGGGCTGGGGAAGGTCTCCCACAGCCTAGAGGGCTGGCAACCTTGCTGAGGAAGTTGACCCCTGCGGATCTCAGCCTTCGGGTCTGTAAATGGGGACGAGGGTGTTTTCTCCCGAGGAGGACATGTATGGTGAAGCGTGGCACAGGCAAGATGCAGTGGGGCACCTGGTAAAGGGTTTAGTGAGTGCCATCTGTTAATGTCATTAATCTCATTATGTAAACCCAGAATGCAGACTTCTTCCCCCAAACCCTCAGGAACAGAATGAGCCCCAGCGCCCAGCAGGACCACCTGGGGCCCTTCTGCCCCCATGCCTGGTCTTGACCCAGGTTTCATTCAGATGCTCAGGCATCTGTCCTCTCTGTCTGTGGGCCCCTCTCCACATCTATCCTGGGACCCCTCCCATTATCTCTACTTCCCCAGCTTGAATCCAGAGTCCATAAGTGCTCATGAGGGCCTCCTCCCTGCCAGCTGCTCTATGGGGCTCTGGGGCTCCACACTGAACCCACAGGGAGGAGGCTGGCCTTGACCCGTAATCGCAGGTACAATGTGAGTTTGTAGGAGACAACCTCACCCACAGCACCCTGGTTTGGCTCACAAACCTGAGACTGAGCCTTGCCTCCTTCTGTTTTTCTGCCCTCTGTTTCCAGAAGGTCCATTTCACCTTCATGCCTTCCATCTTCCCTCTGACTGTCTCCCAGGCTGCCTTCTGCTTCTCACTCACAGGCAGTATGGCTTGGTGGTAGGAGAACAGCTTTCACACTGGTTCTGGGTCAGTCACTTCCCGGCTGTGTGGCTTTGGGGAGTTGTTTACCACATGGATTCTCAGTGTCCTTGGGGGTTAATTGTAATCCAGATGCTGGGACTGTTGGGAGAATTCAAGGAGATGCTGCTGATAGAGAGCGTGTGATATGATTTCTGGCCCATGGGGAACACTGGGTAAAGGTCAGCTGAGCTTATGGGTGAGGAGAACAGCCCTAGGCTCTGCCAGGAGTTTCTGGGCCTCTGTTTTTTTGTCTGGAGAATGGAGCAGTGAGCTGGAGGAGGAGGAGGAGGAGTCTCCTGTCGGCCATCTTTGTGATGGTTGTGGGGATTAGAAGGAGCTGGGGAGTGAACAGAAGAAAATAGTGGTGCTCTAGCCACAGGGAGCTGCCTGTCAGAGGAAAGGTGGGCTGGGGGGGTTCTATCTTCCTGTCCCATATGTGAAAACCTGTGAAGGCATGGTGGCTAAGTGGATTTTCTCACTATCCTGAGACAGCTGAGAGACAGGCCCTTCTGGCCAGCCGCCCTCTCTGCCACCTCCTCCCTGCAGGCCAGCCCTTGGCATGAGGCCCGTTTGTCTCCTGAATGCTCCTAGCAGCAGGGATTTAATTACTATAATGTAAGGAGCAGTGACTTGGGGCCTTATGGCGAGGGGAAGCAGATTTGTCTTCTCACCGGGAGAATAAAAATCGATGGAAAGGAAAGACAATGAGATCCCCAAGGCTGTCTGGCTAATGGGAGCCTTCCCCAGGGTGAGGGGAGAGGAACAGGGGTGCTGGGGGACACACTGTTCAATTTAAGGACCCTTGGTGCTTGCTTTTGCCTTCTATGGATGATTCAGCTAAGCTGCCTCTGTTTCCCCAACCATCATTGCAACAGATCAAATTGATTCAACAGCCATATGTCGAGCACCTACTATATACACTGCCCTTTAGAAACATCCAGTTGAATACAGGGGCCAGGTAGAAAAATAGATACTTTTATCCATTTGACAGATGGTTATGGAACCTCTATTATGTGCTGGAATATTGTTCTAGACACCATGGATGTTGTAGTTGTTAGATACCATAGAATCAAGTCCGACTCATACAGACTGTATGTAGGGTTTTCAATGGCTGATTGTTTCAGGAGTGGGCTGCCACTCAGACAATGTGGCCTGTCCATAGACCATGTGGCCTGTGTCTACATATTGGACAGGCAGTTCTTGGGAAGTGAGGAGATCTGTGAGGCCAATTGGATGAGTGATGAGGAGCATGTGGTGATGGAAGGGAGTGGAGGTCAAAGAGGAGGCAGGACGGACTGCAGGATTTTGTGAGGAGTTGTGAGGAGTTCAGCTATTGCCCTGGGTAAGATGCTAACAAGTGGAGGGCTCTGAGGAGAGAAATGACAAGATCCCTCTGGCTGCAGAGTTGGAGACAGACATGGAAGCCAGGGTGAAGGAGTCCACTAAGAGGCTGTGGTGACAGTCCAGGGGAGGCTGGTGGTGATTTGGACCTGGGTGGTTGCAGTGAGATGCTGTAAAGTGGTAAGGTTTTTGGAGGATTTGGCAGGAAGGTGTTTCTCGTGAATTGGATGCTTTGGGGAGGGGAAGGCGGTGAGAGAAGGGGTAAGTCAAAGATGAGTTCAAGACTTTTGACCCAAGCAAAGGGAAGGATGGCGATTTTGCTACCTGAATGGAGAAGGCCAGGGGAGAAGCAGTTTTGGAAGGAAGATGGAGAGTTTGTCATTGGACTTGTTAGCTTTGATGCATCTTGATTTCAACATAATATGGGCAGCTTGTTCCCAGGAGTTATGAGAGTGGAAAGAACAGTACTTGGGGCCATGGAAAGCTTCTGCCAGGGCCCTGGGTCATGCTAGGTAGTTCCTCTTGCATTTCAGAGGACAGTTCATGGCAATTTTCTGTGCCTCAAGTACCCTTGGTGTTCACATTCCAAAGGTCATTGGAAGTTGCTAGGATTTTTCTGGGTCAGTCTACATTTCAAGGTCAAGGCTCCCTGCTTTGGGCTCATTCCAGAGCTGTTTGATCACAGGCACCCCCAGCATGACTGGGGATTTTATGGAAAGTTACTGAAATAGCACCCAATACTAAAGACATGCTGGGATTTAGCTCAGTTGGTAGAGTGCTGCTCTACAGTCTCTGAGGTCCTGAGTTCGATTCCCAGCACCACAAAAATGGGAGAAGGATGAGGCAATCCATTCCCAAGGCAATCTATTCCCAAACCAATCCCGAAGCAATCAGCCATTGAAAACCCTATGAGGGTCGCTATGAGTCGGACATGACTTGACAGCAACTAACAACAACAACAACAACAACACTAAAGACATGCATTCTTGATTTTCCATTACTATCCACTCTACAGGGTAGTGGGGAAGGGATTAATGAGCCCAGAGAGGTGGAATAACCTCCCCAAGGACTCACAACTGGGAGCAGGGGAGGCCTAGATGTTGGAAATCACCAGCTTCACCAGCCTTACCAGACATGTTGCTAACAGTCTGAACCCCACAGAGTTCCGAGTACATCTGTTTCCTTTGAGACTTGGAGGAGAATGGGGAAAGTGAGCTGGAATGGCCTTTAAGGTCCTCTCCCAACCCTGTTGGTGTCTAGTGCTAGGACCTGGGTCCAGAGAGTGAGGGTCTTGGGACCTGTAGACTAATGCCACCCTACTTGGGCATCCGAGGCCTATAGGCTGTGGGCCTTCTGACCTGGGTTCAGAGCTGGCCCCTAAGCCTTGTTGGCTATATGATCTTTGTGATTTAATCTTGAGTCTGTTTGCCCTTCAGCTGCAAGAGGGTTAGACAGCCTGTCTTGGCTGAGATTTGTGATGTTAGTGAATGACGGTAATCCAATGACTTGACACTTAGTCAATGTTGATTCTCTTTGCATGGGGAATGTGGACAGGCCACTCTGCCCATGGAGTGGAAGGAGATGGTGTGGAGGGAACAGCTGAACTGTCCTGGAGCTGGGGATTCTGATGAGGGACATGGGTAGGGGAGGAGATGATGGCTGGTGGGAGGACACTGGAGGTGCTGACCCCAGGGCCTCACACATGCTAGGCAAGCACTCTGCCACTGAGGTGCACCTGCAGCCTCTTTTGTATTTTTTATTTTTGAGCCCATTGCCCACAAGAGACCTCATGGCTGTTCCCCCAGGCCTGCTCCATCTTGCTTCTTGTTTTGTGTTTCCTCAAACAGGTAGAGTTAAAGTCTCCATTTAGAGAAGATGGAGTTTGCAGGAAAATGCTGGGCTATTATTTCTGTTCATGTGAGTGGGAGACGGAGCTGGTTGAATGGCAGGTTTCCCAGCACAGGGAGAAACAGCTGAGTGTGCCAACCTGGGCAGGGCAAGAAGTCTTGTGAGGTGGGTGGGCCAGGGTTCCCCAGGGCAGCCTTGAGTGAGGACTGGCCCCTGGGAAATACAGGACCTGCTGTCAGGTAAAGGTCTCTACCAATACATTGAAGCTCTGAGGACATTCTACTAGGCGGACTCCCATGGATGCCTGTTTTGTGTCAGCTGCTGGCCCCAGAGACACTGGGGGACACTGTGAGGGACAGTGTATGGTTGAGAAGGTGCAGATCGTAATTCCAAGTCATGGTAGACTGAGATGAACTGGATACAGAGGGACATCACCACGTGAAGGGCATGCCTGTGAATATTAATGTCTAGATGATGTGGAGCTTGAGCTGGATTTCTGGGGCTTCATGAGGCAAAAGGGAGAGAGTTTTCAGAGCTGCAAGAACAGTGGGGACAGAGGCCCAAAGTTGGAGAGTGCCAAGTGTTAATAAGGAGGAACAGGGGAGGCAGGGTTTCCTGGAAGTGCTGGGGAGAGCAGCCTAGAAAGGGAGAGGTGCTTCCTGTTCAGGAGGGGCTTTCACACTTTTGTCAAAAAACACAGGGAGCAATGGAAGGTATTTGAGCAGGACAGAGGCATGATCGAGCCATGGCAGGGAGGATGGATCATCACAGAAGAGAAAGCTGGAAGCAGTGTGACTGTGCTGGTCTAGAGGAGAAATGAAGGCTTGAACTGGCTGGGAGCCATGGGAAGGGAAGACATGGGAATTGGTAAGGCCTTGGGGGAGCAGGTGGGATGTCAGGCTTCACATTTCCCCCCCATGAGTAACTGGGTTGGGTATGAGGGTTGATATGATTGCTGTGGCTTGATCACCTTGCTGCTCTCCTCAAAATCCAGCTCTTTCTTGGAGGATGGGAAGCAGTGAGCAGTCAGGCAGCCTGCCGGTTGCGGAGGGTGGAGTGGCAGAGTGCCTACACCAGCCGGCACCAGCCGGCACCACCACCCTGGCTGAGGGGCTCTCCTTCTGGAACCCATCAGCACTGGCTTCCAGCCAGCCCTGAGGGAGATAGATACACCCTCTTCCTGCCTGTTTTCAAAGATATGGGAGGAATAGCAATGGCGTGCCGAGCCAGCCACTCTTGAGTTCTTGTAGTAGCTCGGGTAGTGTCTGGCTGTGCAGATGAGCAAGTTGTCTGGTCTCATGAGCCCCAGTTTCTGTATGTGTGAAGGGGGGGTACTGATGCTTAGCTAATGCAGTGGTTATAAGAGACAATTAAAGAAACATAGGTGTAATGTTCTTGGCTCAATAATGGCTGCTGTTTTTAATTGGCAAGAAGGATTGGATGTGATGAATGGGGAGAGGCAGGCCCAGGTTGCCTTTAAAGAAGATAAATACCTGGGAAGCAGTGGAGTGGGTGAGATCTGTTTTGGGTGTGCAGGCTTGGAAGGGCTAGAGGAATCCCAGGAGGACATTCAGCAGAAACCTGGGGGCTCCCCATTGTGTGGTTCACATAATGACCTTTACTATCTACCACAGTATCCATCTATTTATTTATTTATTTATTTATTTATTTATATTTTGGGGTACAGGGGGCTGAACCCAGGGCCTCATGGCACTTTGCAAGTGCTCTACCACTGAGCTGCAGCCCCAGTCCCTTTTCTGTTTTTATCTTGAGACAGTCTTGCTGAGTTGCACAGGCTGTCTCTGGACTCGAACTTGCGGTCCTCCTGCCTCTGCCTCATGAGTCCCTGGGATTACAGGTGGGGACCACTGCACCTTGCTTCAGTTTTTCAGAACACCTGAGTCCCTCCAGGCCACCCCAATGTGGTGGCTGGAAAGCAGATCAACAGGGTCAGTGTGGCCAGCCCAGCTTCTGGCCTTGCTTGTGTTGCTAGTGACTTCCCTTGGTCCCTAATCCCTCCTTCTGCCATGGTGTTTCCCAGAAGCTGGCTGGATCTCGGCCCAGGGCTCCAGCTGGGTCCTGGCCCAGCTCAAGCTCCAGAGAGGAGAGAGCCCTTGATTTGGCACCAATGACCTGATATTCGCCCTGGCTCTGCCCCTTCCCTCTCAGTGTGACCTGGACAGATGTGCAGGCTCTCTGAGGGGCAGTGTCCTCTTGCACAGACCAAGGATGGAGATGCTGCTTGCTGGCTTATCAGGAAGATTTCCAGAGATCAGGGCTAGGCTGGGGCCAGCACAGTGCCTGGCACATAGGAGTCGTTTGCAAATGTGTGGTGAATGAATGAGGGTTGGTTGGGACTAGGGTGGTGGTAGGTGGGTGAGTGGAAGGCAGGCCTGAGGAGAGGCCCAGGGTATAGGACCCCTAGTGAGGGGACAGACAGACTTGGCTCATTACCTGGCCTTGCCCTTACTAACAGTAGGATCCTGCACTCTGGGTCTTCACTGACTGCCTGTATGTATGGGTGGTAGCTATGGGAATTGGGCTTGGGGGCTGCTCTGATGGTGACGTCACAGCATAGCAGAGCTTCAAACCCAGGAAAAATTTGGTTCAGGTTCAGGTGTGGGTTCAATATGTTAAAATTTAGAGGGTTTGGGTTCAGTTTGGGTTTAGGTTTTAAATTTTAATCCCATGTGTAGATAGATGAATAAATTTTTTCAGTTTTCTTTTTAAAATTTTAAATAGTTAATGACACACACAACATTAAACATTAAAATTTAGAGGGCTCAGGTACAGGTTTAGGTTCAGAATTTTTTTTTTAATGTTTACTAGTAATTTTTTTTTTTTTTTTTGGTGGTACTGGGGGTTGAACCCAGGCCCTCGTGCTTGCATGCTTTGCAAGTGCTGTACCACTGAGCTGCGCCCCCAGCCCAGTTTTTAATTTTTTGAGATAGGGTCTCGCTAAGTTATGCAGACTGCCTCTGGTCTTGAACTTGTGATCCTCCTGCTTCCACCTCCTGAGTGGCTGGGATTACAGGCATGCACCACCACGCCTGGCTTATTAGTAAATTTTAATGTAAGAAAAAGCTTTTTAAATGCTTGAACTTGAATGATTTCAGGGTTCAGGTTCAGATTCAGTTTGAAGCTCTGCTATCAACACACAGGATTTAAACCTGAACCCGGAACTGAACCTGAACCCTCTAAATTTTAACATATTGAACCTGCACCTGAGCCTGACTCAATTTTTCATGGGTTTGAAGCCCTGCAGCACAGTGATGGGGCCAGTTGGATCACCAGCACCAGAGACATATAGATTACTTAATCCTCATTCATTTCTCCTTCATGGAGTACAGCAAGTCCCCAAAGGGCCGTCCCCAAATGCCTTCCTCACCCCCAACAGTGGCGGCACAGAGATTGGAGCTTTGTCTCTGCTTCGTCTGTGTTTCTTCTCCCATACCCCTTTGCTATTTCATTTCCTGGAGTGTGATCCAGCCCCTAACTGGCTGCAGCCACCTGAGGGCCGTGGTGTACTGAGTGGGGCATGCTTCCTGCTCTGGGTGCAGACAATGAGGGGTCATATTGTTTATAGAGATGTAAAAAATAAATAAAACTGACTGCAAGTCGGTGGTGTGCTTTTTATTATCACCATGTACTGGTCCTACTGAACAAGGTCAGTGATAAAAGACTCCTCTTCTCCCTTGGGGGCAGATGCTCCCCGCACCTTGGAACGCTGCTGCCTAATCAGCCTCCAGAAAGGAGCCGTGGAGGCTGTGGTAGCAGGAAAAGAACTACTCATGGAGCCCTGGCAGAGGGAGCCCATTCATGATTCCAGTGGCAGCTTGGACTGGGGGCCCTGGAGACCAGGGTGAGGGGAGGGGCCCTCACTGTGAAGTGAAGGGAGAGGAAGGATGAGGCAGTGCAGGGAGTGGAGGTGACAGCTGCGGGCTCAGCTGGAAGAGGCACCATCTGGGCCCTTGAACGTGGGCAGAAAAGGGTGTATCTATCTCCCTCAGTCCTGGCTGTAAGCCAGCGCTGCTGGGTTCTAGAAGGAGAGCCCCCCCCCCAACCAAGGAACTGGTGCTGGCTATGTTGGCTGGTGTGCACCATGCACCCTGCTCTCTGGGACCAGCCAGCAGCTGCCTGTCCTCAACTGGGGAGGATCCAGGGCTGCCCTCTGGGCTTAGGGGGCTGGTGGGGGGTTTACATTTCCCTACCCTGGATAGCAAGGATGTGCATGAGGGCCACAATGAGTACTTTTAGGTTGCACTGCTATAATTCAGACCAGTTTCTTTGCAGGTGGTGGAGGGGGCCTTTGTAGAAATTGTAGGACCATCTTTTCTATGACTGGAGGAGGCTCAGTGTATGAACAAAGGAGGATATGTGTCCCTGAGACTGGCTGAGCACTGGGCCCCAGGGCTGTGTGCGCACGCGCGTGTGTGCATGTGTGTGTGTGTGTGTGTGTGTGTGTGTGTGTGTATGGGTGGGTACACCGGTTCCAGTGAACCTCTTGGAGGGCCTTGTGCCTGAGCAAGGCCAGGCTCCATTTTGGAAGCAGACACCTTTGCCCCATGCTGAATCTGAAGGTGGGCAGGAATCAAAGTGAGCCCAGTGGTTTTGTGTTGTAGGGGACCTTGCAGTGAGAAGAGCAGAGACCTTTTGTGCTCTGGGACACGTGAGTCCATTTTCTGGATCTCTCCCAAAGCCAGGTGTGTCTGATCCCATTGGGAGCCTGTTTGGAACTGGTGAACAGGCTGATGGGTGGCTGTCTAGGGCTCCTGAGGTTGAGCAGTGAGGCTAAGCTTAGCCCACAGGCACTTCCCAGAAACTTGTGGCACTGTCACCGTGTTGGCTAGATGTTAAGGAGTTGGCAGGATATAGTGCAGGAATCGCAAACAGGTTTTATCTGGGTGTCAACTCCGAACAATTGGTACCAGCTGCCAGAAGGGCTGTGATGGGAAGGATTTTGAGGTGCTGAGTGCAGAGAGAAGAATGCTATGATTGATTTATGATGTCTGTCCTGGCTAGGAAGTGATGGGAGAATGGTATTTGCTATCTCTGGTGTAGAAAAAAGAACACAGAGGGCTTAGATTCGATCTTAAGTTAATAATCTTCTTTGCATCTCAGTTTCCTCATCTCTAAAATGAGGGTGTCTGCAGCTGTACCACTGTGGCGTCCCATCCGTCAGATCTCGGAAGCTAAGCAGGGTCAGGCCTGATTAGTACTTGGATGGGAGAATGCCTGGGAACACCAGGTGCTTGGGAGCAGGACCCGGCAACCCACTCCCAAAAAACAATCAGACATTGAAAACCCTATGAATAGCAAAGAAGCACAGCAATACTGTTTGCTCTGTTGTATGTAGGGTTGTTATGAATCAGACACTGACTTGATGGCACCTAACAACAACAACAACAACAATAACAAAATAAGGGTAAAAACATCACCCTTCCACTGACTTGATGGCACCTAACAACAACAACAACAACAACAACAACAACAACAACAACATAAGGGTAAAAACATCGCCCTTCCAACGTAATACCCTTCTTGTGGACATTAAGGAAGATAGTGGAAGGAGAGTACTATCTAAAAGATTAAAGAAAAAGATAATGTGGAGCGGATATTTGTTGTCATTGAGTCACTCAGGAACCCAAAGTGATTTCACAGTAATAACATATATAGTCTCTACCTTCTCTGCCTCACTGGGGAGCCCAGCAAGGTCTGAGCGTATAAACATTGGCTATGTGACATGTGACTTCTACAGTGCGAGGCATCTGGGCCTTTGATATGGTTTTGTCAACTGTTTGGTCAAGTTTCTAACTGGCGGTCACTTTTTTACTATCACTGACTCTCTCCCCAATTTAAGATTTAATGGCTGTTTTTGTGTTTGGTGAGAGGAGGACAGAACATCTCTCTCTAGAACCTTGTTTCTGACTCTGCATTAAATGTAGCAAAATTGCTTTATAAAGTCTAAAAGCCTGACAAGAGCATGTACTAATAACGCATGAATTATGCAAATTTGCATGTAGTTACTTGATTTGCATAATGGAGGGGCTGGAGGAGGGTGGGGGAAGGGAAGCAAGGGGGTGTGGATACCTGGCCAGATCTGTGTATATCAGGGGACCCACTTCACCCTATGAGGTGAGCTTCCTCCTCTGTGCCCCTCGAGCTCAGCCTCCTGCTCCCTGCTGACGGTCTCTCTGTGTGCACCCCCACTTGCGTAGCAGTGCACACAGCCCTGTGCTTGCTTCTTGTGCAGAACTGGCTTCATTAAATCTCACAGCCGCCCCTCTGTGTACAGACAGCTTTCCCTGAGAAGTCCCCGGGGTCATTATATCTCCAATGTCTGTCTTGCTGAGGCATTGGACTTCGTTAAGTGCTGTCTGGAATTGTAACTCTTGCGACTGAGTGCCTTTTTCTCGGGCTCTGTGTGAAGCGAGGGTGAGAAGGTGTCTGAGGGAGAGGACTCCCCTCTGACCTGCCTGGATTCTCTCTTGCATCTCTGACCCTTGCTTTGAAGGGTTTTAGCTTCTGGCTGTAAGAGCCCTCCACTTTCTTCTTTTCTTCCCACCTTCCCTGAGCCCTTACTACCCTACCCCCCACCATGCCGGGGTTTGAACCCAGGGTCTCACGCATGCTAGGTGAACATTCCACTACAGAGCCGCATCCGAAGATCCCCCTGCTAATCTTAGAACTTTGGATTTGATGAGGGCTGAGGTTGTGACTGTGAGGGCATTTGAGGCCTGAGCCTAGCAAGTGCTGCCTGGAAACCCGGGGATTTGGGGGCTCAGGCTGAGGGGGTGCTGGGAACCAGCTGTAGAGGTTGGGCAGGTGCAGGGAGGGCCCTAGCAGTTGGCTTCTCCAGAAAGCATTGCTACTTCTCTGGATGGGGCAGCCTCTTGTTCTGGGGAGGAGGGAATGTTCTGTGTGATTGGGGTGGGCAGGATCGGGAAGCATATGTAGATTTTTTTTTTTTTTTTAAGCATATGTAGTTTTAGAGAGGCTGTTGTTGTTGTTGTTGTTAGGTGCCATCAAGTTGGTGTCCGACTCACAGGGACCCCACGTACAACAGAGGAAACAGTATTGTCAGTGCTTCTTTGCTATTCATAGGGTCTTCAATGGCTGATTTTTTTTTTTTTCTGGACTGGGGGTTGAACCCAGGGCCTTGCATGCTTTGCAAGTGCTGGACCACTGAGCTGTACCCCTACTTTTTTTCTTTTTTTTTTTTTTTTTTTTTGACACAGGGTCTCACTAAATTACACAGACTGCCTCTGGTCTCAAACTTGTGATCCTCCTGTTTCCGCTTCCCAATCCGCTGGGATTACAGGCGTGTGCCACTGTGCCTGGCTGCTGATTGTTTTTGGGAGTGGGTTGCAGGGTCCTTCTCCCAAGCCTACGGCATTGGATGTTCCCAGGTGGTCTCCCATCCAAGTACTAACCAGGCCAGGCCCTGCTTAGCTTCTTAGATCTGATGGGATCAGATGCCACAGTACTATGGCTGCAGGCTAGAGAGGCTGAGAAGGCTGTAAGTGTCAACAGAATGTGGCTCAGCTGGCTCTAACATACTTATAAAGCACCTAGCACTATGGCCTGGGGTTCATGCTGGGCCCTAGGACCATGGAGGTGTAGAAACACTCATAGCTCTCATTTTTTGAGCCCCTACCATACGTAACCACCCTTTTCTAAGCCAGTTGTTTACATGTGTCATCTGGCTTAATGTTTATGACAACTTTATGAAGTCACTACCCTTATTGCCCTATTTCATAGATGAGTAAGTTGAGGCTTGATCACATGGGCAGGAAGTAGCCATCAGGGCTCTGAGGGAGGTCTTCTGACTCTGAAGCTCATTCTCCTGGCACCAGTGTCCTGCCACCTCTGGGTCAAACTGAGACTTCCTGGGGTCCTCTGGTGACAGAGGAGTGAACAGAGGGGAGGTACAATGCAGTGTGATAGAAACGAGGGGAGGGATGGAACCAGGAACAGAAGTAGCACAGAGCATCTATCCATGGTGGGAGGGCCCTGAACGAGCTGCAGTGGGGAGCCTGCTTCTGTCTGGCCCTTGGGGAGTGGAAATGGTCAGTTAGGGGCCTGGTGGGGACAGGAGGCTTTTGGGTGAGTAGGGTAATTCTAGATGCCCACAGTCCTTACATCCTCCTCCTTTGGGGTATTACCAGGTGGGGTCAAGCTGACAGATTTAGGCTTTTGTCCTGCTTAGGGGGACATTACTGGGACAGGTGTGCAGGGTAGGTGTAGAGTGCTGCCCAGGTGCCCCTCTCCTTGGCCTGCATGTTCAGCAGGCACAGTTCATTCCCTGTCCCCCCTCCTCCCCCCATTCCTGAGAGCTAGGGGTGTGGGCAGCCAGACTGGGTGTGGACCCTTCCTCTGTGGGATGAGGCCACAGCTCTTCCCATACCTCACACCCAAGAACGAGGCCACCATAAATGCCATGGAGGGTAGGGCTGGGGGGACCCTTGTGGCCCCACCCCATTGTCATACAAAGGAGGAATCTGAGGCCCAGAGAGGAGAAGCAACTTTCTTCAAATCACACAGCTAGTAAAGAAGTGACCATGGGGCGCTTCCATTTCAGAGCACTTCTGGGGTCTCCCTTCCCTGGCCTGTCCCTGGGTGCTGTCCTCTCCAGGCTGTGCGCCCTCCATAGTCCTCTGTGGAGCAGCTACGCTCTTGAGCCATCCTCTTGGGCAGGGTAGAGAGATCTCAGATGGCTTGTTAGAGGAGGAAGGAGAGAACCTGTAGATCCCATTGCCACCCTGCCCGCCCTCCATACTCCCAGGCTAGTCTCCCCATTCTGCACATACCTGTCTGCCTGCTCTTCATGTCCTCACTTTGCTCACAAGCCAGTGTGCCTGGCGGCAGGGTGACTGGCCGGGGGAGCAGGGGCTGTGTGGTGGAAGGAGGAGAGAAGGACCTGACAGGCAGATGTGAATGACTTTCCACAGAAAGATAGGAGTGAGGGGGACTCCGTGCTGCAAGCACAGCACTGTGAACCAGAACTGGGATGCTATTGCTTATAAACTGTGTGACTTTAGGCAAGTGATTTAACCCAGGCGTCAACTTTCTCATTAATGAAATAGGTGATAACGGCACCTTCCTCAGGGGTTTCCGAACCTTGATGCGTTTTGGGATCACCTGGAGATTTTAAAAAATGCTGATGCCTGGCTCCTGGCTTCTGCCCTTCTCATTTCATTGGTCTGGGGTGCAACTTGGGTGTTAAGATTTTTATAGGTTCCCCGTGATACTTATGTGCAACAAAGTTTGGGAACCACTGTTGTGGGATTCGGATCCTTGGGAATTAAAGGAGATGATGCAGGGTCCTGGGGAGAACGCGATAAATGGAGGCAGTTATTATTCATCTCCTGGCCTCTCACTGCATTTAATGCAAGGTCTGGCAGGGGAGGGAGGGTTTTCATTTTTATTCCACGATAGGTTTGTCCTCAGCTGATCTTCAGTTGGCGTCAGTGGCCAGTCTTTGCCCAGAAGTTCCCTTCCTTGCTCTGTTCCCATCTCTGCCACCATCTCTGGCTTCTGTCTTTCTGACCTGAACCAGGGTCCTGCTTAGGGTGGGGTGCAGAGAGGGAAGCTGGGAGGTGCTGGGCTCAGTGGGCAGGTGGTCAAGCTTTCCCTGAGGCTCTTCCTGGTGGCTCTGGGGATAGAAGGGCTGGTCCCCACGAAGGCTATTGGAGTTCGAGGGCAAAGATACTGGCTGCTTCTCCTAAACACCTTTGTCAGCTTCTTGAACTGGTGGGGGCTCTGGGAACCCCAGTGGGGGCTGTGAGGGAAAACACATTTCCCTACATTCTGTGGCTGTCCTGACAGGAAGTTGTGCATCACTGGGCTGACAGGAAGGAAATGGCTCCGCTGCTGGGAGACAAATGGAGAATTCTGACTGAGGCTGAGGGAAAAGGTAGAAGCCATTTGGTCCATGAAGAGGACTCTCTCCCCTCAGGCGATTTCCCTGTTGGTTTTCACTTAAGTGGCAAAGATTGGGTTTAGCTAATGAGGAGCAGTGAGGGGAGAGTGAGAAGGGCCTGTGAGATTTCAGGACGTGGGAGTCTTGGCGGGTGCGCAGCCCTCGGCTTTTAATCAGTGTCTTTCCTCCCCAGCTCATTTTATGATCTCACACGCCACTTTTTCCTCTGTCTACCAACCATACCTTTGCAAATGCCTTTGATTTCTATTTCTTTTTACCACCTCCAAAAAGAAACCACAGTGAATCTTTTAATAGCACAAGGCCTTTTGGATCTCTAACCAATCAGTTGCCAAATCCTATCCAAAGTGCACTCAGAATAGATGCTTTTAATAAAATATATTACCTTTAAGCCAGCATAAACCTGTGAAATTTGTACATTTCTTTTAGAGCATCTCTACAAATTTTACAATATTGAAATCACCACCCAGTGACCTTTCAGGAAATACTAGATAAATTGCAAGAGATAAATAGACCAGCTGAATGGAGTAAGTGCAATTTCCCCCACCTTTCCTGGCAGCTTCTCGGGCTGGGTCTTAGAAATCCCTGACTCTCTGTGCCACCACCCCAGCCCTGTGACCTGTCCCCTGCCCTGCAGGCCTGTCTCCCCACCCTGTTCCTGGCAAGGTGCTGGCAACTATGGCGCCCTCTGGCAACTGTTTGCAGCTCTGAGAAGCAGCTCTGGTATGTGGCTCCTAGCACCTTATCCCATCTGTGTTTGTCTCTGCATTCCATCATTCCAGCACTTCTACCAGCGGTTGGACCCCCCAGCAATGCTTTTGGGGGTAGCTGAGGGCTGATGCCCTGGGTAAAGGGCAGAATCTTTGGCTTTGCCAAGTGAGAAGTAAGCTGGAGTCTGAGCTGGGCAACCTTCTCCGTGGAGCATTCTTTGGTGGCTGTGGTGGCCCTTGGTTATCTGTGTGTGATTATCCACTTTGGGATGGCCCAAGGTGCTGCCTGCAGCCCTGGCTCCATTCTTGGTGTGGTCCTGCTGCGTGGACACTTTCCCTGCCCACCAATGGGTGGTGCTCAGGGGATGTGAACCAGGTGGACTAGCCTGCTTGTGTTTGTGTAGGGAAAACAATCAGGAAGGCAAATGGTCTGTGAAAATCACATCATTTAGAGCCCTCAGAGGGCCTTCAGGAGACACAGTGCTCCTTTGGGTAATGGGAGCCCCTCCCCTTCTCAGGCAGGTACCCAAAGCCTTGGCGCAGAGATGGGACAGAAGTGTGTGTGTGTGTAGGGCACAATGCATTCTGCTTCCAGAAGGCTGCTGTTTGCAGTCTACTTGATGGCCATGCTGATGTGTTTGTGGGCTTATTTCATGGACAAGTTAGCTCAGTCATCAACCTGGCTGCTTTGCCATCACTGGTCGGTGACCTGTGTCAGCAGTAACAGGTGGTAGCTCTTGGTCCCCTGGATCTCAGTTGACATTTCCCTGTGAAGTTACCATCTCACATGACTCAATTGTGGCCTACCACTTTGTCATGAGGGAGGAAGAAGAGAAAAATACCAGAGGTTCCAGAGTAGCTTGCGAGTGCTGGGCTGGCTGCAGATTAAGTAGCTTCATAAGGAACAAGGCACTATCAAAGTGACCTGAGGGAGCCTTCACTCCTTATTTTGGTAATTGATTCTACAACATTAATGAAGTTTTTCTTACATTCTAGGCATTATGCTAGGTGCTGGGGTTGGGGAGAGAGACAGAAAGATGACAAGGACCTGGCTCCAACACTCAGAAAGAGCTCACAGCCTGGTAAACAGAAACTGAATGTGCTTAGATTGCCTCCTAGAGGCCTGACTGTGGGTGCCTCTGTGTGTGTGTGTGTGTGTGTGTGTGTGTGTGTGTGTGTGTGTGTGTGTGTGAGAGAGAGAGAGAGAGAGAGAGAGAGAGAGAGAGAGAGAGATCAGGGGACAGAGGCTGCTCTGAGAGGGAGTCAGAAGGGGGAGTTGAGTCTTGAAAGTTGACTTAGAATACGACAGGCAAGAAAGGAAGGTCCTTCTTGGCCCAGCAAGCATGTGCAAAGGCCCAGAGCAGCAGAAGCATAGTGCATTTCAAAGGAGTGGGGCTGGTCACTCCAACTGGAACTGTGGTGTGAGTGTGAATACGGGGTTGGAGAGGAGGGTGGACTCAGCCTCTGCAGAGCTTTGCTTTGTCCCAGCAGCTACAAGGAGGTGCAGAAGGGTTTTAAGGAGTAGGAGGCATGGTTTGTGTTTTATATTACTTGCTCTGGAGTCTCCATGGCATAGCAGAAGGACCATTGGAGGGTGGGGTCCAGGGAGCTAGATTGTAGCTCTCTGTTCTAGATTTGGATCTTGCAGCTGGGCGACTGTGACTATATGTGGCCTCAGTGTGCTGGCCTGTAAAGTGTGAGGACTTTAAGGCCTGTCCCAGGCCTGACATTTTCTATGCCTGATCTTCCCTCTTTGGCCCCCACACCCTTTTTCTGTACTTGTCCATGTACCTGTGGCCACCTGACCCCTATCTCCTAGCTGTCCCACTGTAGTCAGCAGCTGGCAGCAGCTGGAGGGAGAGGGTGAGTCCTTCAGGAAGAATGTGCACTTCTGACCCCCTGCAGCCTCTCCTTTTGAGCCTGGCTGCAGCACCTTCCTTCCCACCCACCTGACCCCAACCCTCCTGGCTCCCTGCGGTTTAAAATCTGGGCCCGGCTGTGTGTCATCAATGAAATGATCACTTCCCTGGGCTCACACCCCACTCCACCTGGCCCCCAAGTGACACGAGACAGCTGATGCGGGGTCTGTGCCTGGTAGCTAGTGACATCTGTGTGGAGAGATGACAGTGCACTTGGCCGGTGCTGTCCTTTTCTTCTGCTTTGAAAGCTCAGCCTGTTGTCATCTGCAGTGGTTCCCTGCGAGCCCCAGTGCTGGCTCCCCCTGCCCAGGGAAAGATGTGTCCCCCACAAGCCCGATTTGCCCTGCTGCCTTGCCAGCAATCCGAGTGCTCCTACAACCCTGGGAGGGGTTGGCAGGGATTTCTGTTTTCCTAGGTCTTTGATCACAGCTGTTACAGTTAAAGCCTTAAACAATGGGTTCTAAACAAATAAATATCTGTTTAGTCAGTGGGACAAAGAAATTAAGGTACTCAGATTTTAAATTCCTAATTCTGAGTGATACTACCTGAATGATCAGATGTGTGGTGGAGTAATTTTGCTTGATTCTCTTCTTCTTGGGAATATAGCATGATATTGCATGCATACATTTGCTCATTCATTCATTCATTCATCAAGCATTTATTGAATATGGGCCAAGTCCTGTGCGAGGACAGGTAAGACCCAGATCTTGCAGTCAGAGGTGGGAGTGACCAGTGTGGGAGTCCAGGGGCTGCAGGACCTCAGGGGCTCTGGCACCATTTCATTCAGACCTGGACTGTTTAGCTGGCAATCTTAAAGCCTGTTCTTGGAAAACAGAAATAGTGCAAGGGGGAAGAAATGAGGGCCAGGAAGGGTGAGATGAGAAAAAGAGAGGTGCAAGGAAAGAAGCGATGAACTTTCCCATGAGGGAAACACTGTAGGCAGCATCCCAGATTCCCGCTGAGACTCATTCTTGGGCAGTAAGAGCCCGAAGGAGGCCAAGGTCCACATTTTCTCTCAGCTCTGCCCCGGTCACTCCCTGCAGAATGCCTCAGTTTCCCCATCTGTAAACTGAGGCTTTGGACTAGGTCACCTGGGAGACCTACTTTTTTTAATTGGGAATTTTTAATGTACACCTTAATGTGATTCATTCTGATATGCTTTTCATTGTGACATTTCCATATATGCATTTTGTTGTACATTATTCATGTAGGTTCCCCCTTACCCTTTTGTATGCTTCTCCCCCATCCCACCCCCACATCAAAGACTTCTCTACCATTTACTCGTCTTTTTATGGTACTATTTTTCTATATATCCTTGGGTTCCAGTTCTGTTTAAGATAGAAACTTTTCCTGCAGTGAACTTTCTTTTTACCTTGTCAGAATTATCACATGCATTTTTCTAGACCATCTATAATAATACCATTCTTAGCTATTTTTTTCTTTTATTACGGTCTGACCTTTGTATAGGATTTTTTCCTTCTTATAATTTTGATTCAGCTCCCACATATGAGTGAGAACATGTGGTGTTTCTCTTTCTGAGCTTGTGTTTGTTCACTTAAAATAATTTTCTCCAATTCCATCCATTTTGCTGCGAATGCCCTTATTTCATTTTTTTTGATTGCTGAGTAGTATTCCATTGTGTATATGTACCATAGTTTTTTTTATCCATTCTTCTGTTGAAGGGCACTTTGGTTGATTCCATATCTTTGCTACTGTGAAAAGTGCTGCACTGAACATGATGGAGATGCAGGTGTCTCTGTGGTATGATGACCTGTGGTATGATCTCCCTTTGGGTAAATTCCCAATAGTGTTATAGCTGGGTCATACAGTAGATCTATTTTCAGTTTTTTAAGATACCTCCATATTGATTTCCACAGTGGTTGGACCAATTTACAGCTCCACCAACAATGTAAGAGTGTTCCCTTTTCCCTGCAACCTCGCCAGCATTTGTTGTTTGTTTTATTGATCTTGGCCATTCTTACTGGTGTAAGGTGAAATCTCAGAGTTGTTTTAATTTGCATTTCCCTAATGGCTGGGATATTGAGTATTTTTTCATGTGTTTCTTGGCTTTATGGTCCTCTTCATTTGAGAATTGTCTACTCAGTTCCTTTGCCCATTTGTGTATTGGGTTATTTGTTTTTTTGGGAGTTTTTTTCTTGTGTTCTTTATAAATTCTAGTAATTAGACCTTTGTCTGATGTATAGGATGTGAAGATTTTTTCCCATTCAGTGGGGGTTTCCTTGACTCTGTTAATTGTTTCTTTTGCTATACAGAAGCTTTTTAATTTAATGTAATCCCATTTATCTATTCTTGTTGCAATTTCTTGAGCAATTGGAGTCCTATTAAGGAAATACTTTCCTATGCCTATATGATGAAGTGTATTGCCTATCTTGTCTTCTATAAGTTTTAAAGTTTCTGGTTTTATGTTGAGATCTTTTATCCATTTTGAGTTAACTCTCATGCATATTGAGAGATGCGGGTCAGTTTTCATTTTTCTGCATGCAGATGACCATGTTCTGGGAGACCTATTTAGAACTAACCTTCTATGAGCAGAGGGTCTGGGACAAGGGCTTGGGTAAATGGTCCTCAACTGTAAGCCCCAATGTACCTCCGGCTTCTCCCACTGCAACGCTAGGAGACACCAGATGGGTCCTGTGGGAGCCCTGTCATGTCCTTGCCTGCAAGAGGTGCCTTCTGGCTGCTCTTCCACCTGCATGCCAGAAGGTGAAAGGTTCTGGGTCTCCATATTTGCACATTTTTCTGATTCACACATAGTCTTCTTAGAGATTCTTAATTGTTTTTCTTTCTGTTATTAAGGCCACTTGAAACAGTAAGGTAAATAAAGGATAGCCCTGTCTGTCAAACACACATCCTCTGTTGCATTTAGCTGGCTTCTTGGCAGGCCTGCCTCCAGGTGCTCTTGGGGGCTGCTGTCCCACATGCCTGGCTATAGGGACGTGTCAGACTACAGAAGCCCAGGGTCACATTCCAAAGAGCTCTCAGGCAGTTCATACTCATGGATCTATAGATAAGACTTGGAAATGTTTTGGCACCACCGTGTAAGAAGAATTGGGATTCTCATTGTGTGACCTTAATTGTTTAAACATGCTGAGCCTCAGTTTTTCTGTCCATAAGATGAGACTGGCTTTCCCTTATCTCTCAAGAGATCAAATAGGAAACTGCGCAAAAAAAAAAAAAAAAAGCTTCGTCAACAGGAAAGCCCTAGACTGATGTCCCGGACATAATGATTCAGTAGCAAATATATGCTGATAGTCAGCCTGCTGCATGGTTACCTCGCTGTGATGAGAAATATAAGCCATGAAGGGTTAAAGTAGGCTGGGCACATGACTATGACTGTCCATAATTGATGGAATAAACCCTAAAGGAGTGACATATAGTTGCAATTAATCCACACACAGTGACACTGCTTTGCTAGAAATAGTGTCTACTAATAAATGCCTTGATCTACCAAAATGATGCCTATGCATGATCCTGGCTGGGGCAAGATGGACAAAGAGGCTGCTAATGGCAACACTGCACTCTACTCCACCGCTCCACAAGGTGGGTGTGGAAGCTAGAAGACAGAGGAGCAGAGGGGCAGGGAAGAGGCCCTGATTCCTTGAGATGCCATCGCAGCAAAGGGTACATGTATAGGGTGATCATCTGATTCACTTTCTAAACTGGGACACTTTTGAAAGGATTGTATTAATAATTCCTATTCATATTCATAATAATGCCAAATAACAGGCATAAACTGGATTCCTGGGCCAACTGGGATGTAGTGTTACACTGTGCAAAGACTGTATTAAGCTCATGTGAAGCCTTGATGGTTAGAATATGTTCACATTCATTAGCTGGTCTTCCTCACAACAGACCATGGAAGGAAGAAAGGATTTTGCTCTCATTTAATAGATTTAAAGATGGTGATGGAGCCAAGTGGTCCAGCTGTAGTCTTTGTACTGCTTCCTTGGTGGCTGACCCCATGCAGGTAGAGGACAGCTGGCTGAGGTCAGGTACCTCTGTGGCTGTGGAACAAAATGGAGTCCAGAGGGAGAAACCAGCAAGTCTGGTTTCCATGGAATTCACTGAGAAGAATGGGGCATGGGTCTTAGTAGGAACTCTGCCTGGGACTTCTTCAACCCTAGGCTTAGAATCAGAATCTCCTACTTCCTAGCGACATCAACTTGGAAAAGTATATAACCACTCTGTGCCTCAGTTTTCCCATTTGTCAAGTGGGAACATGAATTCCTTTTTGGGAGTACCTGGCAACCCACTCCCAAAAAATAATCAGCTATTGAAAACCCTATGAAGAGCAGAGAAGCACTGACAATAGTGTTTCGCCTGTTGTACATAGGGTCGCTATGAGTTGGACACTGACTTGATGGCACCTAATAACAACAACAAAAATGTGTGATTAGATCATGCTGTGGGGACTTGCATGTTGCTGTGATGCTGAAAGCTATATCACTGGTATTTCAGATACCAGCAGGGCCACCTATGGTGGACAGGTTTCAGCTGAGCTTCCAGATTAAGACAGACTAGGGAGAAGGACATGGCAGGCCACTCCCAGAACAATTAGCCATTGAAAACGCTAAGAATACTAGAGAAGCACTGTCAAATATAGTGCTGGAAATTGAGCCCCGAAGGATGGAAGGTGTTCAAGAAATGACTGGGGAAGAGTTTCCTCCTCAAAGTACAGTTGACCTTAACGACAGGAATGGAGTAGAGCCCCTAGGACTTCCTTTTGCTGATGTTGCATGACGCAAAATGAGAAAAAATTTGGTGACTGCAACAGTGGGCTCAAACATGAAGATTGTGTGCCTGACAGTGTTGGGTAGTGTTTAGTTCTGCTGTACTATGAGTTGGATCTGACTTGATGACACCTAATGACAACAACAACAACAACGATAAAAATACAAAATCTTATACAAAACCAGCCAGATGGATTCAAGGCTTGTTCTGTAGCCAGTCCTGAGTAGGTCCTTCTAAGTCTGAGTTTGGAGAGAGTCCCCAGAAGCAGCCCCTTTCAGGGGGAACCTTGGAGATCCTTTGACCTTGAGTTAGCTTTAACTGGCACCTGTTGGGGTCACAGAGTACCTGCTTGAGATGGGGCTGCCTCAAGTTCTTGGAGGAAGGAAGTGGATAAAATAAATACATGGAGGAACTGAGAGATTCCCTGTCCCCCAGGCCATGGATAATCTACTATTGCTAGGCAGGGGCACCTTCATGTCTTGTGATTTTTTTTTTTTTGCGGGGGGGGGGGCAGGTTCTATAACTTATTGAAAATCAGTGGTTAGTTCTCATCTACACTGGCTGTAGAGTTTTGAAAGTGGCAACAGGGCTATAGATTTCTTTACTCTCATTACATTTCCTGGACCACCACACACAGATATAATAGGAAACATTCCTTATTCCTTTGGCCCAGAGAGCTTTATTGAGCCTGGTATCAATGCATACCTGGAGTCCCCATTTACTTTGTGGCTAGTTTCCAGATCTCTCTGAGTGTGTGGGGGGTGCGCTCCTTGAAACCTGCTCCACGGTGTGGATGTGCTTGGGAATGTCAGGGGTATATTTTCTGGTCACCGCCTCCTGGAAGACAGAGTGACACTTCTTCTTGCCACCTTTTGCCAGAGCTGTTCTGCTGGGCCCAAGTTGCCTGGCTCTGGGCAGGTGAAATGGCTTGTGTGATGCCCCATTGCTGGCACTCAAAGAAAAAGGTAGGCAGCTTGGCAACAGTGTGGGGCTAGTGAGAGAGAGAGAGAGAGAGAGAGGACAGAAGGGGGAAGAGAGGCGTGGAAGGATCATGTCCAGCCTATTAATAGCCTGTGTTTGGTCTCCACCACTTCTATCAACATCATCCATCACATCCAAACAATTGAAAAGCCTGTGCCAACTGGTTAGGAGTTAACAACTCACGGCGGTGCTGAGTTTCTGAAAAACAATATTTCCACTTCTCAGGCAGCACTGAAATGCCAATTGTTCCATGCCAACTGGTTATTTTTCCAGACCATTTCCCTTTATTTATGTTTAAGCTTTTGTATTTTTAAGCAAAAGGAAGATGGAAAACCCGGAGTAGGTAATTGTTATTTCTCCCGATTTGCCCTTGAATGAGCCATAGGAGAAATATTCCTTCCCCAAACCTGAAGTAAGAAACCTCAGAGGCTGGAGAGAGATGCCCGGGCCCTGCCCTTTTCAGGGGCATTTGGGGCTGTTGCTGGAAGGACAGGAGCATGGGAAAAATTTAAGCTCAACCCCTGGGAGAGTTGGGGCAAAGTTAGCCCTTTCTGTTATTGGGTGTGGACTTGGGTAGGGCAGAGCCCTTTTCTGGACCTCGCCCAGAGAAGTTTCCTTGCCTGGAAAATGGGGGAGTTGGATGAGATGGCCGCAGGCCCCTGCCAGTGAAGTCTAAGCACTGGAGGACTCACTGCCTCACGTTTGTTGGCAAGACTTTGGGTGTAGAAGTAGAAGGGAGATGCTGCTGCCCCCCAAATGCAAGAAACTCCCAGAAGCCTGAACACGAGCTGTTCTTTATCTGGGAAACTCCAGAGCAGCCTTCAGAGACGTCTGTGGAGCCTGCCAGGCGGTTGTTTTTCTCACCATATGTGATTTCTGGGTATCTTAAAATTTTTTATTTGGCCCAAACATTGTCAGGCTTGGGGGATGATTCTGCCCAGTTTAAGGATGGAAACAGATTTGCCCCCTGCTCCAGATTGCAAATGGCAGATTTTTTTCCACCTAAATTTTTTTGATGAGGTTGGAAGGTACAGGTGGGGCCATGGAGGTACTTCTGCCATTACAGATGCCTCTGGTGCAGCCCAGCTGAGGGTGGGGAAAGAGGCAAGAGGGAGGGGGACAGGGGGAGGTGATGGTACCAAGAGATATGCCAGGGTCTGTTTGTAGGCCTTGCTTCTCTGAAGCCAACAGGTGAGGCAAATTGACATTCTTATTTCAAGTTCTAGACACCGGGAGATGACTTTAACCAGCTCCTTGTAATTGGTTGACTGCAGTTTCTGCAGAAAATCTGGGAGTCTGGTGTGTGTCTTGTTGAAGGATGGCTGGGGCAGTTTGGAGAGACGTGGGCACAGGCCTGGGACAAGTTGAGTTGGACTGGTTCAGTGCTAGCCAGGACCCCAGTCTAGCTGGGGACATACAGCTTTCTGCAGAACCAAGGGACTTCCTGCTGTTTTATTGGTTTGGGGGACAGATAGGTTTTAATAAGCGAAAACAAAGCTACTTCAAGCCATCCAGAAAGCACATTTATTTGTTTCAAATAGCCTAGGACATTTAAGAAAATGGGAGCCTGTGCGATGTGGATGAAATATGGGGTCCATGGCTCTAGTAAGGGGAGCAGTGAATATTTGCAAACTTCTGGCAGGGTTGTGCTACACTTGGAAGGTACATAAGGTTGAGTGGTTCAATGTAACTCTGTATCCCAAGATGGCAGGAGGGATATTGGGGCTAGGACAAGAGGTCTTTGGCATGTGTCTCTGAGATGAAGATGCTGTGTGGGGACCTTCAAGACTGATGCATGGTGGCATCATCATAGCTGGAGAAGGCTATAGACACCATTGTTAGGTGCTGTCGAGTCGAGTCCAACTCATAGTGACCCTCATAGTGTTTTCAATGGCTGACTGTTTCGGGATTGCCTTGGGAGTGGGTTGCCACATCCTTCTCCCATTTTTGTGGTGCTGGGAATCGAACTCGGGACCTCAGAGACTGCAGAGCAATGCTCTACCAACTGAGCTAAATCCCAGCCCTGTAGACACCATAGGAGTCATGTATTGCTGACGGTCCAAGAGCACTCACATTCCATAAATTATGAGAAGGAGGTGAAAGGTAATCAGGAGCATGTTGTTTATTGGGGAAGGAAAGAGTGACTAGGTGACAAGTTTGGAGGTGACTTCCAGAATAGGAATCCAGGTTTTTGGAGAACAGATGAATTCAGGGACTATTTGAAAACCAAGGTGGGCAAGGCTGCCTGACCCTGTGAACACAGGCCTGGGACCCCAAGCCTGGGTTCTAAGGTTTGCTCCAAAATAGGCTGCTGTCCAATAGGGGCAGCCAGCCTCACTGGGCCTTCGTGTCCTCATGTAGAATGAGGGTGGGGAGCGGCTGATCTCCAAGGGTGCCCCCAAGCTTGGTGTTCTGCACTTTTATGCATGTGTGTCCTGGAAAGGGGCTCACTTGTTGAGGAAATTTGTAGGAACCTATGATGCCAAAGTCAGACAGGGGTTTCATAGAGACATTTACCTAGCTTTATTGGGGGCAAGCATCTGAGAAAGTTGAGTGCAGATGTTTGAAAAAGTCAGAGCCATCTAAGTAGAGTCTCCCAAGGGCTGCCTGGAGAAGTCTGTTCCCTGTGTGTGAAAGCAATGAAGCAGAGATTGGATGACCACATGCCAAGAATCTTACATAGGGAAGTATGGACCATTGAGTTATGTTGCCTTTAAGTTTCTGCTAACTCCAAGATTCAGGGACTCTATTGCTTATACACTTGAATGTTTGATGGTATCTCAGGGATATGATGTTAACCCCTGCCTTCTAGGCTTCTTTCTTGTGCAATTCTCATCCCCAAACTGCATATTAGAAATATATATATGTTGTTGTTAGGTGCCGTCGAGTCGAGTCCAACTCATAGCGACCCTATGTTCAGCAGACCAAACACTTGCCGATTCTGTGCCAGGCAAACGATCTTATTTATGTTTAAGTCCATTGTTGCAGACACTGTGTCAATCCATCTAGTGGAGGGTTTTCCTTTTTTTCGTTGACTTGCCACTCTCCCAAACATGATGTCCTTCTCCAGAGACTGGTCCTTCCTGACTACATGTCCAAAAAAGTACATATTACACATATATGTGTGTATATATATATATGTAATTATATATATATGTGTGTGTGTGTGTATATATATATATACATATATATACATATATATACATATATATACACATACATATATATATATGTATATGTATATATATATATATATATAATCTTTTTTTTTAAATCTTTTTTTTTTAAATGTAATCTTTTTTTTTAAAGTTGGTGCTCAGGCCTCACTTGTAGAGATTCTGAGTTCATTGTTTTGGGTTAGGGCCAAGGTCCCTCAGTTTCACTGGGCAATTTGTTCCTAGTGTTCTATCCCATTTCTGTACTTCCTTTTGGGGCGAGGAGATGTAACTCCTCTGGTTTCATTCTGCCTCTGTATGGAGGCAGTTTGAGACTGTCTTTACCATTCCAGGTACCTTCACTCAACCACCTTTTGCTAAGTGCTTGCTTTGTATCTGGAAGAGGGCCAGGTGGGCCAGCCTTTGGCACCTCAGAAGCAGCAAGCATCAGTCTTTGCAAAGACCTCGTCATGTGTGCATGTGTCGCCTGCATTTTGCATAGTCCCTTGCACATGGCAAGCATGGAATAAAATTTTTGATTGAATCACATGGAATCCTTGCCAATATTGTAAGTGGGACAGGGAAATAAATTCTAAGCAAACATGCAGTAGTGAATTTATGCTATGCCAGCTCCCCTCTGTCCAAAGGGAAACCATCTCCTTAATTGGAATTATGTTTGTGGCCTGGAGGAGTGACCCATGCGACTTGACATTTTGGGAACACGGTTTCCCAACTGACCTTTGCCTGCTCTCCTTGGGGCACCACGCATCAGGAGAGCCGGGCCTGGGGAGGATCATTTCCTCTTAATTGGTGTCCTGGTCGTTGTGCTGGCTTCACTAAACATTACCAGGCCACCCTCTGCTCAGACCTGGATGTCCTTGTTATTAACTGCGTGATGTCCCTCAGACATCAGGTTCCATCTCCTTCTAGAAATGACAAAGTAGAGAGCCACAGAGAAATGCCCCAGGCCAAAGTGACTTTATGAGTTTCTTTCCCAGACCGTTGGCTTCCTTCACCCGCAGTATTTCCTGTCTGTCCTCTCCATGCTGGGCTGAACCTGGGTCAGACCTGTTGAGACGATGCAAGCCCCCAGCCCTGATCTCAGGCTGATTACTGTTTGTCATGCCACCAAGCCACTGAGATTTAATGGTGGCACAGTTGGGGCCTGGTCAGGGAGTGTGTAAGCTGGAATTAGTCACACCTGGGAATGCTGGTCCTGAAAGGGTGATGCTCTGAGGGTGGCCATCCTGGCTGTCATGAGAGTCCCTCCAGGATCTTGGCTGTGATGGTGCAGATCTTGGAGTCATGCTTCTTGTTGTTGTTGAATGCCTTTGAGTAGGGTCTGACTCATAATGACTTTAAGTGCAACAAAACTAAACATTCTCCCACACTACCGTGCACAGGATTTTTTGTTGTTGTTATGTTTGAGCCCATTGTTGCAGCCACTATGCTTCTTCTCATTTTGAGTTGTGCCACCTCAGCAAAAGGAGGTCCCAGGGGCTCTATTCCATTCCTGTCATTAAGATCGACTGTACTTTGAGTAGGGAACTCTTCCCCAGTCGTTTCTTGAATGCTGTCCAGCCTGGGGGGCTCATTTTCCAGCACTATATTTGACAATGCTTCTCTGGTATTCATAGGGTTTTCAATGGCTAATTGTTTTGGGAGTGGGCTGCCATGTCCTTCTCCCTCGTCTTTCTTGGTCTGGAAGCTCACCTAAAACCTGGGTGATCCTGCTGGTATCCGAAATACTGGTGGCATAGCAGCATAGCACCTTGCAAGCTCCCATAGCATGACATATGGTGGGAATCATACTTGCCCAGGTTCAAATCTGGCCTTCCCTGCCTGGGAATTGTGGGAAAGTGACTGACCCTATCTGGGGGTCAGAGCCCTTGTCTCTAGCATGAGGCCATGGGGCTGCTCTGTGGCTCTAACAATCATCTTTCTTCAGTTTTCATGAATTTGGAAATTCAGGACAGAGTGTCTACCTACTTACCACATCTCTGAATTTTACTCCCTTCCTTCAAATACTCAATATTCAACTTATATCTATGTACTTACTATGTGATGGGCAGTATTCTAGGCATGGGGACATGGGGAGAGCAAATGAAAATCCTGCCCTCCAGGGTTGATGTTCTGGCTGGGGCGAGAGACTGTGCACAACAGCAGAGGGGCGACTGGGGTAGGATGGTGGTAAATGTTCTGTCACCTCACCTGGGGTAGGGCTCTCAGGGTGACAGACACCAGGCATGCTGGGGCCCTGGGCAGGCCAGCAGTGTTCTTGGTGCAGAGTTTATCCTGCGTTGTACTGAGGTAAGTAACAGCTCCCTGCTAAGAGGGAGGGTATAAGGGCCTCAGGCAGAGACAGTGGCTGAGGAGGGCAGAGGAGGGCACAGGCAGATGGGACTCCAGGAAGCCATCTGCTCATGGGTAGAGTTCAAATGTCCTCCTGAGCTGGTCAGCTGGTGCATAATGACTGCACAGAGCCCAGGCCAGAGAGGAGAGTGTGGCTAATTTAACTTCAGGTCTCCACCATGGAAACAGTCCTCAAGTGCTCTGCAGCCTCATGGTGGGAGGTTAGCAGAGGCTCAGCCACGGCGACTCATAGGCACAGGAGGTGGTTGCTAGGTTGAGCCCTCTGCAGCTGCTGGGACCCCTTGGCAGATACAGCCTGATCCACACAAGGGGAGCCTGAGGCTTGGACCCTAGTATTCAGGCTGCACGCTCAGCTGTGGTGGGTACTGGGCCGGAAAAGGCCACTCAGCTCTTCCTTTTCACTTTGCAAGGGGAGCTGTGGCCACAGGAGACAGCCCTGGAGGAGACACTCTCTATGGGTGAGGCTGCAAGGTGCTATCACATTCAGGATGTGGGGTTGGGCTCAGGTGCCTCTCCAGGGCCACCTCCTTACCATACCCTGGCCAATGGGGCCCAAAGGAACCAGGTCTTCTCTCAGTCTGAATTTCCTATCTTTTTTTGTGTGGTCTTGAGGGGTTGAACCCAGGGTCTCACTCTTGCATGCTTTGCAAGTGCTCTACCATTGAGCTGCTCCGCCAGCCCATTTTTTACTTTTTATTTTGAGACAAGGTCTTGCTTACTGCCTCTGGCCTTGAACTTGCGATCCTCCTGCCTCTGTCTCCTGAGTCACTGGGATTGCAGGCATGAACCACTGTGCCCAGCTTTTTCCCTCCCCTTTTTTTGATGGTCCCAGCCCTACTTGTCCTCCAGGGACCCCACCTGCCTGTCTCTTCTTGACCTTGCACTGTGGGCAGGACTAGGTGCTCAGGCAGGTGTCTAGTGAGGAGGGGTGCAGGCTGTGCAGGGGAAGGGGTGACCATGGTGCAGAAAGCAGCCTTTGGAGTGAGTTCCTGGGGGCTTTGGGGCAAGATTCAGACTCAATGGGTTGGGCTGGAGAGGGAAGGGAATCCCTATTGTTTTGCTAGTGCCTGGCACAGCATCTGGCAGAGCAAGCACTCAGTAAATAATGTGTTACGAGAGTGGTTGAACAAAGGAATGTTTGGCTTCCTGAAGACTGCCAAAGTTATCTTTTTGAAATGGCTGGGGGTATCTTGGAAAATTGTTGCAACCATTAAAATGCTGATATTGCAAGTGCATCCAGCAGCCCTGGACTGAGAACCAGCCCATTTTGCCCACTCTGACATCTGTGTGGCAAGAGAAAGGGTATTTGGCTACAAGAGAATGAAGATAGGCTGGGTGTGGTGGCTCATGCCTGCCTGTAATCCCAGCTATTCAGGAGGCAGAGGCAGGAGGGGTCACAGGTTCAAGACCAGAAGCAGTTCATGTAACTTAGTGAGACTCTGTCTCAATTTAAAAAAAGGGGGGGGGGATTGGGGGTGCAGCTTAGTGGCAGAGCACTTACAAAGTATTTGCCAGGTCCTGGGTTCAGCCCCTCAGAACCTCAAAACAAACCCCCAAACTAGAGACAGAATGGCAGCTTTTCTTTGCGTGGAAAAAGAATGAGTTTTTTTCACGTGTATCATCCCATCTCCCCTGAAGCCATAGCCCCTGGCATCTGATCTGCTAAGCTAAGCAGGGTCAGGCCTGGTCAGTACTTGGATGGGAGACCGCCTGGGAGTACCAGGTGCTGTAGGCTTGGGAGAAGGACCCAGCAACCCACTCCCAAAAACCAATCAGCCATAGAAAACCCTATGAATAGTAGAGAAGCACTGACAATAGTGCTGCCATGACCCAGTCCAGGAGTGTTTCATCTGTTGTACACAGGGTTACTATGAGTTGGATGAGACTCAATGGCTCCTAACAACATCTCGTCACAGCCCCCAACACCTGTGCTTGAGAGTTCCTGGTGTGCAGAGAAGGAACTGGAGGCCCAGAGAGGTTAATGGGCTAGTCCAGTGTCATACACCTAATAAGTAGCAAAGACATGATTTGAATTCTGGCATTTGGGTTTCAGATTCCATGTTATTTAGAAAGAGACAATCAAAGTCTTCTTTGTTGGCCCCCAGGGCTAATGATAGGAGCCTCACTTCTGTCTTTTGAGAGAAAGTGTTAGGGGGCTTTGTGGCTCACCATTTCATATCCACATTTTGAGCATGTATGAAAGTGCCTGGGGGGAAATACTTTTAAAAAGAAATGTTTGGACTATTCTTGTGACCTGTGTATGTTGTGACCCGTGTGTCCCTGGTGTCATAGGCCATTAGACTTGGCTGAACTTCAGGGACTACTGAGTCCCAGCATCTTATTTTCCTGGAGCGCTGAGGCCTAAAAGAGTGAATCAAGTTTTCCAAGGCCAGGCATTTTCCATCAGGAGGCTGGGACCACCTGCCCACCCTGCAGCCAAGCCCAGAGTCTGGCCTTCAGAACCCTCTTGCTGCTGAGGCATCTGGGGTCTTGGAGCTTCTTTCTCTGGGATGTGCAAGGTCCACGGTGACAGCATCACTTGCCTCTCCTGATCGCTGGAGGATCAAAGGAGGGTCTGAGCCACTCCATTCTGGAGCATGAATGCCCACAATAGAATTCTGGTGGCTGACTTCTGGTAGAAGCTAGGAAGGCCAGTGTCTCTGAGAATGCTGGTGGGACCTATGAGCAGAGAGAATTCAGTAGGTTACCCTCAGGAAGAGGAGCCTGAGCGAAGATCTGAGCATGAGGGTGGAAGGTCACAAGGTGAGATCACCAGAAAGGGGCAGGATGCGAGCCCAGAAGGAGGAAGGCCTGGGGCTGGGCATGGGGAGAAAGCCCCAGGCGGAGGAGAGGAGTGTGGGTCTCCCTGGAGAAGAGCAAACAGGAATCTCCCTTTCCCGCCAGGGGCAGGAGGGCTGCCTTAATCTGCATAGCATTAATTAGTAAGAGTGTCTAATTAGGACAACCATTACAGAGCCACAGTATTAAACCAGTGCTGAATATTAATCAATTTTGGAGCCTTTCCATGAAGTTGAAGGAAAAGTTGACCTTATTAAACAGAAAGGATTTCTAACTCAATTATTCTCCAAATTGATGCACAAAAACGAGGTGCTGTCAGAAAGGCACACCAGACCTTACTTTAGGAAATACAGACTCTAGATGTGACCGCCTCCCTCACTTTGGGGGTTCCAGCCAATGATAGAGATCAGGTATGGACCACATGTGTGTGGACACACACACACACACACATACACACACACACACACACACACACACACACACAAACATGCAGCACTCAGGGGGTATCAGCCTGGCTGGAAGGACCCTCCACACCCTTTTCTTGGTGAGGCTTATATTTCACTTCAGTCCAGTGCCCCTCCACGACTTTGCCTGCAAGCATAGTTTTCTTTTTTTCCCAATGTTCCAAACAATAAAACACATTTAGAACTTCAAAGTTCCTGGGAAGATCTACTGTAATCATTACAATTCTGGTCTGTCTTTGGAGACTACAAAGCAGGCCAGGAGAGCAATTTATATGGCTGGCTCAGAGGTCGGGGAACACAGTCCATTACCTTGTGCACAGCTCTGGGGGAGGAAGGACTCAGCAGTTCTGAGAAGTGTCACTGCAGAGGCTGGAGGCCGGGGGGCCCAGCCTGAGGGGCAGCTTGGCACAGAGCCAGGCAGTGACAGGTCTGGGTGGAAAACCTGGCTTCTTCAAGTCCTGGCTTTGACATTTGTTGGCTCCACCCTTGGACAAGTTATTTAACTTCTTGGAGCCTCATTTTCCTCCTCTGTAAACGTGAGTGTATGCTGCCTTCCTTGCACCGTAGGCCCCTATAGTAGTGATTTGTTACAGATTATCACCATCAGTGAGGAATCACAGATCTGTGAAGGGCTGGCTCATGGCTGGGAGCAGAAGAGGGACCACCTGGATGGCGCATATGTGAGGAATGCAGCTTGACCTCTTACCCTGGCAGGAACCTCCTCTGTGGTACCCCATGGGTGTAGCCAGACTGCACAGGGATGAAGGGAATGCCATCTCACACGGGAGCCTAGGACATCTTAAAGGCAGGGGGTAAGCATTGTATGTAGAAAAATCTGGCATAGAGCTAAAATCTGGGTTAGTTGTGTGACTTTGGAAAAGCCATGCCAACTCTCCGATCCTTATTTTTTTATTAGTAAAATGGAGGCATTATGACCTTATATGTAGGGGGACTATGAGGTAAAATGTGTAGAAGGCCTATCCCAGGAGCTAGTACATACTCAGTGCTCAATAAAGGTAGGTAAAAACAAAAGTACTATTATTAAATAGTTTCAAGAAGCACTTATTAAGCATCTGTGTATTCAGAGCATCAAATGGGTTATGAGAGTCATAAAGTATAAATGTACTTTTCTATGAATTCAGGTAGTCTGTGAATCAAATGAGGCAATAAATAAGGTCATCTGTTTTGGGTGTGACTCCCTGAACCCAGCCCCAGGGTTACCAGAGGCCTCTGTCCCCACTTGGCAGGAGTGGATAATCTCCTACTGTGGTGTTCCACAGCCATCCATGGTGGGGTGCTCGCCATGCCACAAATAAAGGTGAATCACTCTATCTGCCTGGGAGCCTGTTTCCAGCAGTCTAGGGCTCAGATTTTGAAAAACAAACTTTTTAAATTATAAAAATAGTATATTCTTATTGTTGACAATTTGAGGAGAAAAGAAGAACAATAAGAAAACAACCCCATGTTGTAGAATATTGGATCTATTTTTATAGTCTTTTTGTACATTAAAAAAGTTATAAAAATATAAGTAAGTGGAAATATATTACATATATAGTTTGGGGGCCAGGGTTTTTCACTTACTATTATATCACCAACCTTTTCTCATGTCTCCAAATATTCTCTACAGAAGTGTCATTTAGAGCCTCACAGTGTTCTGTCACTGGCTGCTCTCACATGGACTGAACACCTTGAATATTCTTAGGCTTTTAGGAATAAATGGCTTTTAAAAATGACTGTCATCAAATGGAATGTGGTTTCTATGCATCTTGAGTGCAAAAGATTAGTACTCTGTTGAAAAGTTCTGAGTCACAGGGGAGGTGGGTTGACCAGCTGACTGCAGGAGTCCTTCACAGCTCCATGAGGCCCTTTTTGACCCTCAGATGGGCTTGGGTTGAGACACAGTGGGTGTGGCAGGCACCCCACCGTGTGGTGTTTAGCAGTTAATTAGCTATCCCTGTACCGCTGCTATCACCTAACATCAATTTCAAGCTTTACTGGAGTTCAGGTGGCAAAGAAAAGTAATTCGACATTTTAACAAATAGGAAACTGTTCAGGCTGAGTTGGGCTTCTTTGACAGGTTTCCAGCTATTAAAAATGGGTGATGATTTGTTTTTTTATTGACATGGGATGGAGAATGCAAGGGCATCTGTGAAGTCTCAAGAGTCCTTGTTGATTCAGTGCATAGCTTGGTTTCCCCATAGGATGGAGCTTGTCCAGGAGGCTGCACCAGCCAAAACCAAGGAGCAGGTGGGAGCTGCCTTTTAGTGGGAAGGCTTTGAGCTTTAGGACAAATGGAAGAGGCTTAATGGAGAAGAGACAGCGTCTGGCCCCTTTCCCTTTACCTCTTCCTCTAAAAATGATGGAAATAGACTTGGATTCTGATAGCGGTTAATTTTTGCCAAAAGAAATAAATTAGAGGTTGAAATGTGCAGCTGATCCCAAACCCTTCTTGAAGTGGGTGTGATGCTCCCCAGATGCTTTCAGACCCCTTTGAGAAGGACCTTCTGGTCATTTCTGGCTAGAAAACATAGCTGTCCTATCCTAGGACAGCCTGAGTGTCCTTGGGCTTGGGCTTCTCACTTTAGCTTCTGCTAGGTCTTGGGGTTGAAGTGGTAGCTCAGGCATCAAGTTTGTTGTTGTTGTTGTTAGGTGCCGTCGAGTTGGTATCTGACTCATAGCGACCCTCTGTACAACAGGGGAAACACTATTGTCAGTGCTTCTCTGCTGTTCATAGGGTTTTCAATGGCAGATTGATTTTTGGGAGGGGGTTGCCAGGTCCTTCTCCCAAGCCTACAGCTTCTGGTGTTCCCAGGAGGTCTCCCATCCATGTACTAACCAGGCCCAACCCTGCTTAGCTTCCGAGATCTGACGGGATCGGATGCCACAGGGCTACAGCTGCAGGCCAGGCATCAAGTAGAGCTCCCAAAGATCAGAACCTTCTGGAGGATCAGAAATGTGCTGTTTTTCTTTGTGCTCACATTGCAACAGCAAAGCATCAGGATGCCCGGAACCTTCCACCCTCAAATGTGTACCCAGTAAATGATTGCAGACTGCTTGCTCTTCATTGATCTGTAGAACACGGAAGAGCCTGAACTGGCTTATATTTGTTGTTGTTGTTAGGTGCCATTGAGTGGTGTCCAACTCATAGTGATCCTACATACAAAAGATGAAACACTCCCTGACACTCTGCCAAGCCCGGCGCTATGTTAGTGTTTTTCTGCTATTTGTAGGATTTTACTAAGGCTTATTGTTTTTTGGGAGTGGGCTGCCCAGTCCTTCTGCCAAGCCTACAGTGCCTGGTGTTCTCAGGCGGTCTCCTATCCAAGTACTAACCAGGTCTGACCCTGCTTAGCTTCTGAGATCTGACAGGATCAGATGCCAGGGTGGTGTGGCTGCAGGCTTATGTTTAGGCCATCTTTTTTTTTTTTTCTTGTGGTGCTATGGGTAGAACCCAGGGCCTCCAGTTTGCTAGGCAAGTGCTCTACCATTGAGTACCATTGAGTTATACTCCCAGCTCTAGACTGTCTTTTGGGTAGTACAGAATGGAGACCTTTTCCCCATAGCTGGACAAATCCATATGGCACAGGATGTGATAGTTATTGTATAAGCTAGACTAGAAGCTTCTGGTGAGCAGGGGTCCTCTCCATATATCCGACAGCATCTAGCATACTGTGGGGTGTCCAGTGGGTGCCCAATGAATGAGAAGTGTGTGAGACTTGGGAAAGAATGAATGAATGAGCACTTGGGAGGCTTAGGTGAGAGGATGGGGAGTTCAAGGCCAACCTGGGCTTCATAGTGAGACCCTGTCGCAGAAAACAAACAACAAAAGAATGAACGAATGAACATGAGTCACCTCATTAGATCTTCCTTATGTTCTCAGTGCTCATAACTGGCACAAAATGGGCCCCACAAGCCACATCAAAGAAATGGATTGTGACACTGATAGACACTAGAGAGAGCTGCTTTCTTTCCCTGTCACACTTTGGGGGGGGGGCTGGGACCTGGGCATCTGCAAGTCCTGGGTTCAAGGCCCGGGCCGCCTTGTGCTCCAGTGGTTGCCATATTGGATACCACCACCTCACTCTGAGATCTCAGCCACCTGTCACATCCGCTAAAGTGATGTCTCCTTCCTTTGAGCTTCTTGGGCTCTAATTTAGGTCTCAGTAGGAATTAATCATATCCTACCTTTGAAATGCCTGCAGCTGTAGCACTGTGGCATCAGATCTCAGAAGCTAAGCAGGGTTGGTCCTGGTTAGTACTTGGATGGGAGACCACCTGGGAACACCAGATACTGTAGGCTTGGGAGAAGGACCTGGCAACCCACTCACAGAAATCAATCTGGCATTGAAAACCCTATGAATAGCACAGAAGCACTGACAATAGTGTTTCGCCTGTTGTATGTAGGGTCACTATGAATCAGACACCGACTTGACGGCACCTAACAACAACCACCACCTTTGAAATGTCCTTCTTTGTTGTCTTAATGGTTTTTTTTTAAATTGAGACATAATATTTACACATCTTTATGGGGTATGGTATGATAATTTGAAACGTGTATGTGATATATAATGATCAAGTCAGAGTAATAGGCATTTCTCACATTTCTGTGTGTTGTAAACTATGTACTTTTTACAGTTATTTTGACATATAGTGTGGATCATTATAAACATAGCTACCCTACTGTGCTGTGGAAAACCAGAACTAAATCCTCCTATCTAGCTATGTTTTGGTCCCTTGTCATATTGAGCTGTCAATTAGGTCTGTTTGTTTGCTTGTTTACTGAGACAAGGTCTTACTATGCTGGCCCAGGCTGGCCTTGAACTTGTGTCAGTCCTCCTGCTTCATTCTCTCCGGTGCTGGACTTGTAAGCATGTGCCACCATGCCCACCAACTTAGATCTGTTTGAAGGATATTTCACATATTTCTCCTCTGTTTCCTGGTGGAGAGTGGGCCTAGGGGCTTATGGATGGAACTCTAGGCTGGCCATCAGAGGCTCCAGCTTTGAATTCTGGCCCAAGCCACTTGCCCCTCTGGACTTCCACTTGTAATGTCTATAAAGTTGGGATAAAGCCGAGGGCTATTGTGAGGATTCATGAGAATAAATATAAATACAAAACAAAAACAAAAACAAAAACAAAAAACTGTCTTGTAAACTGTAAGGTTCATTGCAGAAATTGCATGTTATCTGATCACCAGCTTGTTGAGGATGTGACTGTTTAGTCGACAGTGTGCAACTGTCAGGACTGAATGCTGGGACCCCACACAGCAATGCTTGGAAATGCTGCCTGGATCTATCAGCTGCCTTTGCTCAGAGCTGTGTTCCTTTTTCCTTAAGGACTGGGAGCACCTCTAGTTCCAGATTTCCAGTGCTCAGGAGTGCACCAAGTCCTGACCAGACCCTCTGATAATTGTGGAGAATGAGATGTAAATAATATGGATAGCCAGCGCTCACCTGGCACTTTTGTGGGCACCTTCCCCATACTAGCTCCTTTCTTTTTCATGATAGCCCCATGAAGTAGGTGCTGATATTATCTCACCTGACATAGGAGGCAGAGGCAGCAGAGGCCAGAGAGGCGGTCTGAGCAGCCTATGGTCACACAGTTGAGTAGCTGGGGCAACGTTCGGACCTAGCAGCTGGGCCTGAGAATTCATGCTCCTGCGCATGTCGCTACATGGTTTCCAAGCCGCCCTGGAGCGAAAGGCTGCAGTGAAGATCACGTGGTTGCCCTTGCTCTCCCCCCCCCCCCCCCAGGACCTTCCTCTGCCCAGGACCCCTCTCTGCTCCTGTGCTGGCTCCTTTTCTCCCTCCAGTAGCTTCCTCCCTGCCCTCCCTTGCCCTTGGCCTAAGCAGGAGACAAGAGCCACTGCCAGAACATTCTAATTCATTCCTGAAAGAACTATGCATTCTTGGGGATGAAAGGACTTTGGAAATCCTAGTTCAGGTTTGTTAAGAGAAAACAGAGACCTGAGCTGGCATCATATGGATGCCCAAACTATATAATACTGGCACAAAAAAGAATTATGTTCTCATGACTTATGAGCATGGAGGGAAAAATTCTAAATAACACATCAGCCAACTGAATCTAGCCATGTATAACAAACATAATACATCATGCCCAAGTAGGGTTCATCCTGGGAATGCAAATATGATTTATCCTTGAAAGCAGAGGCTGAGGAGGGGCAGCTGTGGGGACTGAGCTGGCCCAGGCCCAGTCCAAGCTCAGGCTAACTTGGTGCTCCACCTCGCTCTCAGGAGGGCCTGGTGATGGTCCCTCCTCATCGTTGCTTCTCCCCTTTACACTGCCTCAGAGTAAAGTGAGATGCTTCTTTTGTGTCCTTCCCTAATTCTTTTTCCGTCTCTCCTGCAGGATTCCATGTTTTCATTGGCCCTGAAATGCCTTATCAGTCTATCCACCATTATCCTGCTGGGTTTGATCATCGCCTATCACACCCGGGAAGTTCAGGTAGGTGTCTCCCTCCCCCTACCTTCATGCAGTATCCCATCTTTCTGCCTTGCTCTGGGCCATCCTCATCCGAAAACCAGCTACTTGGGTCATTTTGTAAGATGCTGTCCAAGATCTTGGCTCTTCTCTTCCTATTTGGTCTCTCATGGAGGAGGGCTTTGTTAAGCAGCCTGTGTCTTAAGAACAAGTGAGATGTTATCTTCATCTGGGGAGATTTCTGAGGGAGACATATGGCTTCTTCATTGGGGACCACATTCCCCCTAAGCATGCACACACGCTAGACACCAGCAGGAAGCCTGTGTTTCTGAATGTATGGACTTTACACCTGTGCAGGCCAGCCTAGAAAGTGCCATTTTCTAGACAGAGGAGAAGTCTGATGGGGTGAGGAGACCTCTGTTTCTTGGTACCTAGGAGTGATTTGGCACTCAGGGAAATATTGGATGGGCCTCTGGGTACACTTCTGTTGTTGTTGTTAGATGCTGTCAAGTCGGGTCCGACTCATAGTGACCCTATGTACAATAAAACAAAACACTCCTTGACACTCTGTCATGCCTGGCACTGTGTCAGTGCCTCTCTGTTATTGGTAGGGTTTTCAATGGGAGATTGTTTCAGGAGTGGGCTGCCAAAAAGTTCTCCCATTTTATGCAGTGCTGGGGATTGAACCCAGGGCCTCAGACAGTGCAGAGCAGTACTCTATCAACTGAGCGAAGCCCCAGCCCTGGGTGCACCTGTAGTTTGGCTGCTGTAGGGAGGATGGTTCAACCTGGACTGAGAGGGTCACACAGGAGTGACCTGAGGCATCCTCTTGTGACAGTGAACCCCCATCCCCAGGCCCTGCTCCCTCTAGCTGATCTGCTCACTGAGGACTCAGTAGTCCAAAGTATCCAGATGTTTTTTCTTATGTGCATGTGAATCTGGACACCATCCTGGTCCTTTGGCCTGAGGAGGATAGCTAGATTCACATCTGGACAGCAGGCAAGAGATTGATGAAGACCAGAACTCAGAGTCAGAAAAAGGGGTTGAGCCTCGGCCATGACCTCTTCTTTCGGTTTATCTTTGGCTGGCTCTATGACTTTGCCGAGTCTCTGTCTCCTCATGTGGAACATGCGGGCTTTATCCCAACTTTGTTCTGCTACTATGAGTGTGGAATGACAGTGCATGGGACAGTGTTGAGTGGAAAGCTAGTCAACAGACACTCTGCAAATCCAGGCCCTTTTGCTCCCTAGTGTTTGGACAGAGTGTGGCAGAGATGCAATGTGGATGCCTCCTGGGTCTTGGGAGGGGTTCCACTTTGGCCGGATGTCAGGGCTCCTGTGGCTGGAGGAGATGCAGAGGCTTTGCCTGTGGACCACCTCGGCAGGGCTCTCTGTGTCAACGACCAGAGAACACTAGTTTAGAGGCTGGACTCTCCAGGCTTTGCAGAGTCTCAGGTGCTCAGATGGGGGCTGTGCTCAGAGGGTTGTGAGCCTGGATACCATCAGGCAGCTTATTTCATGGAGTCCAAACCAGATAAAGATAGTGGAGTTTAACCCAGATCATTGTCCAGTGGACCCCAGAAAGGAGCCAGGCATATAGGTGGGGAGAAACTGGCCAAGGAACCAGGCCGAGAAAGGAGTCTCTGGGCTCTGGCCATGTCCCCCCCAATCCTGAACCAGCTGTGGGACCTTTTGGCTCCTCAACCTGTGGGAATCTTCATGTCCTCATCTGTAGGAAGGCATCTCTGCCAGGTGTCACTCTGACCTGTGTGAGAAGGTGTCACTGAAGCCAAAGAGAAAAGGCAGAATTATAAAACTCAGTTCGAGTAGGCTCCAGGCTTCAGGGACAAGAAGAAGTCTCAATTCTACCCTGTGGTCCTGTGGGGCCTGACTACTTCCTCTCTCTGCTCCAGACATCAGGAGGGTGAGAGCCAGGTGTCTCTCCCTCTGCTTCTTCTGGGGCCTTGTTCCTGTACCAGGGCCTGTAGCCATAGCCCTCAGGTCTGATCTGACCCAGCTGCAGAGTGACCACAGCTCTGGCCTGGTGGCAGGGCCATGCTTCTGGCAAGCCATCAAGGAGCTGACCATCTTTGTCCTGTCCTCAGTTCATAGCCAGTCTCCCTTTTAGTCCTAACCATGAGCAGTAGATTATGTATGGGTCTCTTATCTTGGCCTGATATTCGCACTTTGGAGAAATAAAGTGAAATCAGTGGTTTTGCTTTTTTTTTTTTTTTTTTTTGCTTTTATTTTACAGTGCTGGGAATCAAAGCTAGGGACTTACATGTGCCAGGCAAGCACTCTATTGCTGAGCTACATCCCCATTCCAAATTGGTGGCTTTGAGTCCTGACTCAGACTCTTCAGCATGAATGATCTGGGGCCGGTAACAACTTCTCTGGCCCTCAGTTTTCCTACTCGAAATATGGGAATCACATTGTCCACTTTGCTGAACTCTTAAGGGTGGTGGGAACAGTGGGATTTCATGAAATGGCTACTTTTGTCCCTTTCCTGTCACCTCTGCCCCACTGCTTCTAGCTGGGCCTTCCAACATGCCAGCTGGGCTGGCGGAATGGTCACTGTCACAGCTGCCCAGTACTGGCAAGTGTCTGGCTTCTCCCCTGCTCTGGCCTGGCTCTGCCCACACCCTCAGCTCACATGACCCAGCCTCTTCCACCTGT
Organism: Pedetes capensis; assembly: GCA_007922755.1. NCBI lineage: Eukaryota > Metazoa > Chordata > Mammalia > Rodentia > Pedetidae > Pedetes > Pedetes capensis. Next base: position 59,690 of record VMDO01004301.1, on the reverse strand, counting down.
ACCACAGGAGGACAGACACCAGAGCCCTTCCAGTCACACTTTCTCCTTGTCGAGAGGCAGGGCTGGTTCCTCCCTCATAGGCACCTCCCCTGGCCATGTGGAAGTTTTTTTCTTGGTGTCTTTTCCCCCTTCCTCAGGGACAATGACTGCTTTAATCTTTGAGTTTCTAGGGGTCCATGGTGCCCGATGAGGAACAAGTGTTTATAGCGTGCTGTTGAATGAAAGGTGCTGGGTTCAAGACCTCTGGTTTCCAAAGCCTGTTATGCCATTACTTTGCTTTGTGGCCTTGGGCTTCATTTTCCTCCCATCTGTTAACTGGGGGTCATGGGCCCCTTACTTTTGTGATTTCCTGATCTAGGTCTGGCTGCTTAGCCTCTAGGGCCCCAGCTTCTGAGAGTGGAGAGAGGAGCTGTCCCTAGAGTGACGACAGGGGTTCCCCAGAGGGGGACAATGATGATGATGGAAGCTGCTGCTCAGGTGGAGGAGGGGCATGGAGTGGCTGTCCCATCTCCAGGGGGCTGTTGTTAAGAATATGCTTACCATTTCCCTCATCCACTACAGCTGCTTGTCACTTGGCTAAATTTTAGTAGGGACTGGATGACAACGGCCCCACCTCCCCCATCTTTGCCCCAGATGCTCATTTGCAGGCCCCAGGCCCTGGCCTAGCACCAATTTGATGCTGAGGGTGGGGCGAGGTACCTTCTACAACAAGTTCCTCTTTATTAGTTTAGACAGCTTGTATTTTTGAAGAAAAAGAATTCTGAAGCACTAGTGGGTAACTCTCAATTTCATTCTGGCTCCAAGCTGTAAAGCGTCAGAGCTGGAAGGTTATTGGAAGTGATCGGCTTGCTCTTATACTCTCTGAGTCGATGTGGGCTTCTATAACAAAATACTTGAGACTGGGTAATTTATTTCTCTACCAGACATGGTGGCACATGCTGTAATCCCAGTGACTCTGAAGGCAGAGGCAGGAGGATGGCAAGTTTGAGGCCAGAGGCAGCCTGTCTCAAAATCAAAAATAAAAAGGGAGCTGAGGGTGCAGGTCAGTGGTAGAGTGCTTTCCAAGTATGTGCAAGGTCCTAGGTTGAGCCCCCCCATACTCCAAAACAATAAGTAAATTAAAAAGTAGAACTTTGTTTCTCATGGTTCTGGAGGCAATGTCAAGTGAGGGCTGTTCTCTCCTTGGAAGAGGTAGCTTGTTGCTGTGTCCTCCAGAGGGGAGGAGCATGTGCTCCGCAGAAGGCAGCAACGACTGAACGCCCCACAGAAAGCCTCTCTTATAAGGACCTTAATCACAAGAGAGGAGCCCTCCAGGAGCACTCACCAGTCTGGACCTCACCTCTTTTCTCCTGTCACCTTGGCAACACCTGACTCTTGGAGGGGCATATTCTGACTATTGTATCCTGGAGGGCTGGACCCTGCGGGGCTATGTGTGAGTGGCTATCAGAGGAGCTGCCACCTCTAAGGAGGCTCGCCAACCAGTGGCAGGCAGCAGGTGCTTTGGAAAGTCCTGGAACTTTCTCTCAGATGCAGGCCTGCCTCTGGAACAGGGAAATAAGGTGCCCATGATTCCCATATGGGTGCCTCTGTCATTTGAAGATGGTCACTCCATTTTACTCAGTCTGCTCTTCTCATGGTGTTTTAGAGCAGAGCTTTCAAAGACTTGGGCATTTCTTTTCTTCTCTTTCCTTTTTTTTTTTTTTTCCGGTACTGGGGGTTGAATGCAGGACCTCGCGCTTGTAAGTGCTCTATCACTGAGCTGCACCTCCAGCCCATTTTTGTACCTTTTGAGAGATGGTCTTGCCAGACCCTCTCAGAGGCAGGGAGACTGCCTCTGGTCTCAAACTTGCGATCCTCCTGCCTCTGCCTCTGCCTCCGGAGTCGCTGAGATTACAGGTGTGCACCACTGCTCCTGGCAACTTGGGCGTTTCTTCTCCTCAGACCAGTGTTTCCTGGAAAGAAATGAAAACACAAACACAATGCATTTTATTTATTTACCAAAACTTTGACTGGAAATTGTGCTTTCCCTTGGGGAGTCCTTTCATTCCTACATTTCACTGCCACCAGCAACTCCCAGATGGGTGGTGCCAGCCTCTTTTGCCTAAATCCCGTATTTTAGATGACATTAGCATGTACTTGGCTCTATGCACAAAGCACTGAGTGTGTTGTTCCCCTGATATCCCCCCACTCCTGCTCTTGCCTGCCTGTCTAGCCTATCTCACTCATTCAGCACCTATTTAATGAGACTCTACTTTGTGCAGAGCCTGGGACAGGAGTCCAGCTCTCTAAGCTGGAAACCCTGAAATCACCATTGCTTCTCCAAGGGATTGCCAAACTTGAGTGACTCTGGCTCTAACTGATGTCTCTGGTGCCATCCTGGGAGGCAAGCAGGCAGGCAGGTGGCTGACAACAGGGACCTCAGAGCAGCCTAGCTTGGGTTCAATTCATGCTCTTTGTCACATTCTGGTTTAGTAAGTTACTGAACCCCTTAGTCTATTTACTTCTGTGAAATGGGACTAGTAACAGTACCCAGCACAAAAAGTTGCCATGCAGATGAAATTGGATACTATATGCAAAATGTGTTGGCTTAGATGAGATTGGGTCTGTCTGGCAGACAAGGTAGAAAGGATATCCCGAGGAGAGGTCTCAAGACAAACCAAAGCCCTGGAACAGAAAACTGTGGAGTGCGTTTGGAGTGCCTCAAAGTGGAGGTCTTGGGCAGTGGGGCAGCTCCACTGTGGAAGGTGGGCAGGCCCAATGGGCACTTGTTTGCCTTGCTAAATCAAGGGTTTTGGAATATCCTGTAGGCAGCCAAGAGAACCATTAAATGAGAAAGATGATCAGATTTTCAGTTTCAATAGGGCTGACTGCCAGCAGCATGCAGACATCAGAAGGACCAATTTCAGAGGCAGGAAGAAGGCTAGAAGCATATTACTATGGTCCAGCTGAGGGAGGGGGACACCTGGAACCAGTGCAAGTGCAAGAGGACAGGAAGAGGGGCTGTGTGTGAAAGATGTTGAGCAAGTGGAATGACACAGAGACATTGTCTGCAGGGAGAGAGAGGAGTCTCCCAATTGTGTGGGAACTCGGTGCTTGAGAGCCTATTCATTAAGGTTGATAGCGCAGAAAGAGGTCACAGTGCGGAATGGTAATGAGTTCAGTGCTGGGCACATGGAGTTAGAGGTTGGGGGAACATCTAGCTGCCCTGAGGATGGTGATGGGGTTCCATATGTAGAGGCCAGGGCTGGATAAGCAGGGGGCAGTGAGATCTGTCCTGTGCCCAGATCCCTGGAGGGATCCCCACAGATGAGAAGTGGTTGAAAGAGGAAGAGCTGACCGAAGACTGAGCAGGGACACTCAGGAAAGTCATATGAGACCCAAGTGGGAAGAGGGAAGGGAGCCGTCACTTATGCCACAGGGAGGACAAAGGGTTGTGCAGCACACTTGTTGTCTGCCTTATGTCCTAGGGAGGTCATTGTGCCCCTCTTTGGGACTGACTGACAATGTAGGGCAGGGCAGACATAGTGGACGCAGTGAACACAGGCCATTCTTTTGAGTCTGGCTGTGAATGGAGGAAAACCAGAGGAGCATCTGCAGAGTCAGGGTGGCGAGGGAGCCCTGGTGGGTCTGTGTTTGTAGTTTGTAGACCACATGTGTCTATGCGCTGTCAGCAAGGAACATGCAGAGAGGGAGGGGAAATAACCAGGGGCAGCTTCTGGTCCAGGAGCATTCAGGAGGGGAGGGATGGAGTGCCCGAGGGAGAGGCGCCTGGCTCAAGGCTGGGGGCATGGGCGGTGGAATTCACATCATCTAGTGCCTGGATGGAAATTTTGTTGTTGTTGTTGTCGGGTGCCATCAAGTGGGGTCCAACTCATAGCAACCCTTATAGGGTTTTCAATGGCTGATTGTTCTGGGATAGCTTCAGGAGTGGATTGCCATGTCCTTCTCCTGTTTTTGCCGTACTGGGGATTGAACCCAAGTTGTCAGAGAATTTTAGAGATCCTTAATGTCAACTTGTGGTTATTGGCTGAATTCAAAGTAAAATACATCAACTGGATCAGTGGGGTGGGTATATGTACTCTTCTTTGAGGTGTTAGTCCCCTTAAGATCTAACATAAACCTCTAGAAGCTTATTTAGTCTAAAATTCAACAGTCATGTGATAGTGACAAGATAGGAACCTTCAACCTCATGAATTTGAAACACAGGGGGATTGAAACCAAACAGGGGGAAGACTATTTATTAGGTATGTAAAAGTGGATATGTTTATTAAATACCAATAGAATTCTCAGCACTCAGGGAAATTACTTAAAATTACAGGACATAAATTATATTCAAGAGACAGCTCACATTAGGAAAGATTCACCTGCTGTGGCATGATTGTCCTGGGGATCCAAGCATCTGCCTGGCTATATATAATGTGCTGTCACTGGGACAGGAGCATCTGTAATACAGGGGTGTCATGTCCAGGTGCTTTGTGGTCTCACTGTTAAATGAGTTGGTGGCATTTTCCCTTCAAAGGACAGGCAGACAGTTTGGACTGTCTTACTCTATGCCCTCCTCTCTCTTCTTCCTATAAAAAAGTAGACTCAAGTCCCATCCTGAACTTACCTGGAAGGTAACCTGGCACTGGACAACAGGATATAAAGACAGAGCTCCGTACTGCCCTCTTTAAATTAGCAAGTTTATCCTAGTATAATTTATTAAGATGATGAGCCCATGCATTCATTTATTTACACAATAATCATTTATGGCAGGGCTACTTTATGCCAGTCTTGAGAATAAATAATTCAGACCCAAATCCTGTCTTTGGAATCTGCTTGTCCTACATCTTGATCCACCCTGACCCAAGGTCATAGGCACTGCAGTAGGAGGTGTGTGTGAGATACCATGTGGCTAAGAGGAGGGAGTGATGTATTTCTCCTAGAAGGGCTGGGCAGGTTTCTGAGGGAGATGATTGCTGGGCCCTGTGATCACCAGGAGCAGAGACCTTATATGTTGTGGACAAAACTGGCCTGGAGCATTTCAGAAGAGCTGAGGAAAGAGAAGAAGAAGTTAAATCTGTCCTCTAGTGTGGAGATGGAGGTTGCCCAATCCCCTTGAGGGCTGAAATCTCCATCCTTCTTGCTGCCACCTGGTAGACATTTCCTAAGGGTTGTTTTGGTTGGTTAGCTGATGGATTTGAATTGCCTTCATTGAGCTCCTAAGATCTGGAGACCCCAAGCTGACCACTTGGCCTGATCTGTTCTGAGGACCACAGCTTCTTAACTCAGATATGATAAGCAGAGAGGTGGAGAGAGCTCAGGTGGTTCCATCATTGAAGTAGTGTCAAGTTTGATAAGGTCCAATGGTGGCTTCCCCTGCCAAGTTTATATCCATCTCCCACCATACTTTCCTTAACACTTCCTTGATCCATCATAACCCCAATCGGGAATTGCAAATGGGAGCATGTGTTCCAGGACATTCACTACAGCACTGCTTTTCCTGTCCTCAGCCTTCCCAACTGGCTGGCTTGTACCTGGTGGGGCTAGAAAGAATGAAGAAAGAAAAAGGAGGCAAGAGGAAGCCATATGCCCAACTTGGCCCCAGCAGTCAGAGCACCACAGACCTGGGCAGACTATTCTCTGAAGACAGGAGGTTCAGAGCCTGACACATGGGCAACCACCTTGCGGGTGTGTGTGTGGGGTGATGGTTTCACCACATCTTGTCTTTGCTTTGTAATTTGGGGAGTGTTTTCATATAGGTTCTCTGATCTTCTACCTGCTGACTTCACCTCCTTGATTTTTAGGTTTAAGCACAGATAATTCCTCCTCTAGGAATTCTTTTTGGCCAACGTCACTCCCTGAGCAAGGTGCCTTTCTAGAAGGTGACTCAGCATTGCCTCTTCTCTGTCATTGTGTGTGTGATGGTGGGTTGAAAATGCTAGTTCTTGTTGGGCCCCTTCTCTGGCTGTGTTGGATTCACTGTTGTATCCCAGGGCCAAGAATGTCTGGCACATAGTAAGTACTTCATGAGTGTGGGTTGAACAATGAATGAACAAACGTGGGAGCAGGAGAGGCAGATGTAGTCCCCTTTCCCTCTGTAAGGAAAACTGGTTTCCAAAAGGCTGGGAGACTCACCTGAAGTCCACAGTATTGGCTCTGGCCCGAGCTGTCTGCATCCTAAGGGTGGAGGGTCCCTGAACGCTGCCCCTGTGAGCTGACCTTGCTCTCTGTGGCCCTCCCTGCAACCTCCTGTCATCCCACCTCAGTCCCAGCACCTGTTCACTCAGATCTGCCACTGGCCATGGATTGCCATGGTTACCACACCAGCCCTGGCAGTCTCTTGTGACCTTGTGGTTTTATTTGCTAAATATTTAAACACTTGGGTTTAACCCTTTCCACCTCACAGAGGGCTTCCTGCTGCTGCCCCTGCCTGTAGTTGTGAAGACACCTGCTCTGCACAGACCCTGGCTCCAGAGATCACGGGGTAGCCAGGCTCAACTTGACTCTCAGCTGCCTGGATTGGATTTCAGTTTTGTCACTTGGAAATGTCATCCTGTCTCAGGCTGCTTCCCGACAGGGCGTGTGCTGTGTGTGTTAATGGGAAGAGTGGGACCCCCCTCCCTGCCCGCCCCCCTCCCCCCCGGGCATGCTGAGACTTGCCTTGGCCAGGAGGGACAGCTCCAGACTCCCCCAAGTCGGCCCAATGAGTTCCTTTGACTTCCAGGCAAATGCCTCTTGCCAAGAGCTCCAGAAGCTTCCTCAGTTCCAGGAGTCCCGGATGGCAGGGGTGTTCTCTGCCCTAGACCCTGGCATGGCACCAGGGGAAACTGGCTTGGGAGGAGTCAATCTGTGAATGGAAAGATGTTCCCTCTCCTCCCACTCCATCTCTCCTCCTGACCCAAGATAGGTCCTGGGAGGCTGAACGCACCATCCCCCCTCACCATGTGTTTCCTTGGAAACCACACACTTGTCCTCACTCTGGGCTATGCAAAGTGAATGTGTTGTGGGTAACCTGCTTAAGAGGCTCCAGTGTCACTCAGCTATGCAAGACATCCCCATGCCAATGAGGGCTGCCGGTGAGTGAAGAGGGCCAAGCACTGCCCTGCCCAGGGCTCCCACCACTTTCCCCTGGGCCCAGAGGCCTGTGTCTAGGGCTGTCCAAGCTACTGCTGCCAACCCAACTTCAGTCTGGCGGCCTGTAAAGTGGGCAGATTGGCACTGGTGATCTCAGAGGCTTCTGACTATACCCGGGACTCCACATGTGTAGGATGCTCAATGACAAGGAGAGAAAAATGTTGGGAGATTATCTGGGAATGGTTTTGGGGAGCAGTGACTGACACAGTGTGCCCCACAGTGTGGGGGTGGCTCTCCAAGCAATTTTGTTCATTCCCTTAACAGCCTTGCCACTCCACCCAGAAATGGAACTGGCTGTCCCCCTGACACAGCCTCAAACTTGAAATAGTAAACATTGAAAAAGACAGTTCTTTGTCTCCAACATTGTTAAGTTTTGAGGTGACTCCTCTCAAGTATCTTACAAACGTAAACTGGTTGGCCATCTTAAAGCTTTTAGGATAATTAAATGAACAAACTTCTTCTTCAGTGCTCAGTTTCAGCCCCTTTCCTGAAGGCAAACCCTCACTTTTCTAAAGTTACTGGGAGGCAAGTCCATGTCATAGAATATTCTGTTTCTCTGTGAAGGATGCTGTGTATGTCCATGACTTTCAGCGTTAATTCATCCTCATTTGTGTTGTTATTACTATTTATTTTTAATCAATCAATCAATCAATTATTTTTTGTAGTACTGGAGGTTGAACCCAGGGCCTTGCGCATACTTTTGTAAGTGCTCTATCTCTGCATTGTACCCATAGCCCCTTTCTAAATGATTTTTTCTTGAGTCAGGACCTTGCTAAGTTATGCAGGCTGCCTCTGGTCTCGAACTTGGCATCTTCCTGCTCAACCTCCCGAGTTGCCAGAAATACAGGTATGTGCCACTGTACCTGGCTGTTTGTTTTCTGAGACAGGGTCTCACTGTGTAGCCCAGGCTGGCCTGGAACTTGATATGCAGACTGACTTCAAACTCGGGGTCCTCCTGTCTCTGCCTCTCAAGTGCTGGTGAGCACCACCATGCTTGGCTACCATTTTCTAAACGATGATTTTTTCCCCAAGGGTGGCAATTCTCATTCAGTGATGTGCATCAGACCCCCACCCCCATCATGCTCTTCTTGGTCCCCCATAGGCTATTGAACACCCCCTGCCTAGGAGTATATGTTCTGACATCACCATTGGGGTTCCATGAACACTCCAGATTGAGAGACACCATGTTTGGTTATAAGCTCAGCAAGGGCAATGTCTTTTCTTCATCATCTCTGTAGCTGCTCCTTTGGTGTCTAAAAAAAGGTATTGTACATGGTAGGAACCCAATGATTCTGAAACTAGGCTAAAAATGATTGACTGTCTGAGGGTTTGGAAAATAGATACTTCTATACAGTTGTCATGGCATTGTCCTACCAAGAAAATTCTGGTAATTCTGGTTTCCTGTTGGGCAAGAATCTAGTACAGTGACATTTTCTTGTTTTTAAAGAAAAGATGGTAAAATAACAATTGCTCAGATTCTCTAAAACCCAATAATTGGGTTAGGAGAAGATATGGACTTTCTTGGGTTTATCTTCAGCTTAAAGGATCCCGTGCATTCAGAAGAGCCACGCTCTATCTCTTCTGAACCCACCACCCCATACAAACCTGTCTGAGAGGAAGAGAGATGCTGGGATCATGGTCAGTAGACCTGGGTCCAAATTGTGACTTTGTCATTTAAAATTTTTCTAAAAATTTGTGATAATATATACCAACCATGTCTAGATTTGGCTTTGCTATTTTCTGTGTAACCTGTGTGCCCCACCAAGGCGTGAGGTGGACGTGCTTCATGCACTCATCTCCATGAGCGTCCCTTGACCTCACCTCACGCTGTCCCAACACCCTGATGTCACAAGCTGGGGTTTGGATTCCAAGCTCAGATCTGGCGAGTGCATTGTAATCCCACACATGGTAACAGTGGCAGCCTCCATGTGTTGATCTCTTGTGCGCCAGGAATGGGGATTTTATTACCTCAGTGCCTCCTGATGACAGTCCTGTGAGGCAGATTGTTACTATTCTCATTTTATATGTAAGGGAGCTGAGGCTGGGAGAAGGTTAACTCTGTGTTCAAAGTCATGTGGCCTGTGAGAGACAGAGCCATACTCAAACCAGGTCGACCATCTTGGAATCCTGCAGGCTTCCCTGCTTTTGGGAGAGAGTTCTGTCCTCAATTCCCACTTCTACCCCTAATTCCTGCAGTGTCTGCCACCTCAGTGCATCTGGAAGGTGTACTGAGTCATGGGGACTCTCCTCCTAGACAGGCAAGAAGAGTGGCCATGACCAAGCCCAGAGCTGAACAGCAATCCAGACACTATGGGTCCATGCCTACAAGCTCCCGCAGCCCTTGTGCCATCAATGCCTCCAGAAGGGTTCCTCACCCTCTGCCATGCCCGAGGGTGGCCCCCCTGCCTGCCAGAACCCCCTTCATTATCCTGGTTTCCTCTCTTCCCTTCCCTTGGGTCCCAGACTTTCTCTGAGAGGATGATGGGGGTTGCCATCTCATGGTGCTACATGTGGCCATCAGGCCCAGGTGCATTTCCCTACCTTCCCTCCCATCCCTGCGGTCTGGACTTCCCTGAAGCCCAGCTGCCTGGCTGAGCCCTGTTCCACCCTGTTCTTTCTCATCTCCTGCACTCCCGGGGCAGCTCCTACTTCTTGTGCCCAGTCTCTGCTTTCTGGTGCCACAGCATTCCTGCTAGTCCCCTGGCCCTCAGAATCAGACCTGCCTCTGCCCCAAGCCACCCTCTGCCTGGGCCGCATCTGGGATTCCTTTTAGGTGCTGTGCCTTGGGCTGCCAGTAGCCCTAGCAGGTCAGGCCTCAGCAGCACCCCCACTCTCCTCACTCACGTTCCCCCCTTCTTCTGACTGTCCTTATGGTGAGGTTCCTGTAGCCCCAAACCCACGCTGTCAGAGTTGGACCCAGTACTTCCCAGGGTCTTTTCTTTACCAGATGAAATGCTCACACCTTTCTGGCATGGTTAAGGGTACTGCCTCCACCTGGACCATGAAACTCTGAGTAGGATCCACTTGGTCTATAGCTGCCCACTGGAGTGGTGCCACACTGGCCCCCATGCACCACTGTGACCTGGTCTATACTGAGGGCTGCCAGCCTGCTTTCCCATTCCAGAATGGCAGCCCAGGACTGCCAGAGCCTTTTGGCTTCCACAGCAGCCTGTTGGTTTGTACTGAATGGGACATTCACTCAGCCCTGTCTGTCTTCTTCACTGAGCTGCTAAGCACTTGGCTCCCCACACTTGGCCCCAATCCTTGCTTTTACAATGAGCTTTTTGGGGCAAGAGCTGCACCTTCCGCTTACCTCTGTTGGGTTTCCCCTGCATTCCTTTGAGCTCTTTGTTTGGGTCTGTTCTGGTCTTTTAGCATCTCTCTCAGGAGCAGTATTTGGGGCCCTCCCAGCTTCCTGTCCTCCCACACTGGATGAGCCTGACTGCCAGAGCCTCTTCCAAACCATTGATACAAATGTGGAACCAGAAATTGAATCTGGGGCAGTAAACTTTCCTTTGTTGGATTAAAGATAGGAGGAATCGAGGAAAAAAATGCAAACATTTGCGAATCTTTTATTCAAAAACTTTGTGGCTTCCTCTAAGGCTGTGGCATCATGTCCCTGCCCCCCACCCTAAGTCCTCCCCTCAAGTCCCCCCCCATACACTTGCTGGGCAGTCATCTGGCCGGTGTTTATTGAGTCCTGCTCTGTGCCAGCCACAATGGGAGCTGTGAACTCTGTCTCTGTGTCACTCACAGTCTGTGAAAAGAAAAGGTGAAGCGTGATGCTTGGCCACCTGGCAAGATTGGGTTCTCTCAGTGTTGTCCTAACAGCCTATGTCACAGGAGAGTGCTGATGCACAGCCACGTGCCACCGTGGCTCTGACATTCCCAATTGCCCCGCCACAGTGGCTGGGCTTGGCCATTAGTGCTGACCTGTGACTACACTGGCCACAGCCACAAAGCAGGGATCAGTAGCCAGCCACCGTGGAGCCAACTGCCAGGTGCAGAACAGCCATAGCCTCTGAATTTAGTGCCATGAGGCAGCTTTGCAGGAACATGGGTGTGGAGTCAAGAGTGTCCCTGATGGCTGCCTGCTGTGTTATGGCCTGAAGATCTCCCCCTCTCTGCCCCTGGTTCCCTCTTGGTGCAACCAGGGCAGGGAGCTAACAGCTTTCCAAGGCCCTTCTCAGTTCTCTTGTTAAAATGTGCTAGAAAACTTAGTGATTTGAGAACAAAGAGGAATTACCACCATTGTATGTATGTGTGTGTGTACACATGTGTGTGTGTAGGATGGGGGTGGGAGGTGGGTAGGGTGATATTTGTCTTCCTGCTGCTGTTAGAAATAGCAACTGTTCTCCACCTCCCCTGAGGACTGGACAAGAGATTAATTCCTTCAACTCAGAGCTATTGAAGGTCTGTTCAGAGCCAGGCACCACGGGGACAGCATGCTTCCTGCCCTAACTGGGCTTTTGATCTAATGGAGAGATAAGCACGCAAGTCTTGGCTGCCTAAGCTGCAGGCTGAGCTGCAGAACAGCACAGCGAGCACTGGCATGAGGTGGGAATGAGGGCTCTGCTGCAGGCAGGGTGACTGAGACTGGTCCTGAAGTCAGGGCAGAGTTCTAGCAGATGCAGGGGTGTGAGGGTCCTGTAGGGGGTGTGGTCTGCCCAAGCAGCTGGGGAAGGTGGATAAGCCCAGGGCTTCTGGGGAGTGGGAGAGGTGCAGATGGCTATAGAGGAGGTGGTGAGTTGGAATGGAGCAGGAGAGATTAGGCATCCATGTCTAACATGGTAGCAGCCCCAAGCTATCTACGAGAAGGGGCTCATGGATGGTAACTATAGGGGGAGAGGGCGTTAGGGCACTGGTCTCCAAGAGGCACTGGTAAAGCATTTTAGGTAAGACTGAGACACCATCAGTGGTCTGTATCAAAGACAAAGGAGTGGGAGTGGGGTGGAGAGACAGGTGCAGAGATGGTGGAGGCTGGTCCCCCTGATTACGGCACCTGCTCTGACTTCCAAGTGCAGGATTGGGCTGGAGGAGAGGTTGAAAATCCCTCCTTGGGGAGATCTTTAGGATTAAAGATGACAGCCACCTGGTATACTTGTTGAGAGAGGAATGAAAAACAGGCCCTCGCCCCAGAAGCCTGAGGTTCCTGATCTTGCCAACTGAACCCCTGCCTCCCAACAGGAGCCAGGTGGCCTAGGGCAGCTCCAGTTTGTCTTGCTGTGTCAGATCTTTTCATATGGTTAGCAGGAGCTGCACAGATCAGACTTTACAAGAACCTTAGGATTTTACAATTTTGCTCTTCTCTTATTGTTTCCAAACCAAACCTACACCTAAAAATATACTGTTCCCCAGCAGCCTCCAGGATTTAGCTTCTCCGCCAGGCAGGGGGGCTTACATCCTTCTTTGCCTCCAGGATTCATGCTTGCAGGTCTGGCCAGGTGGCTGGGAATTGCCATCATCCCAGGGTGTCAGCAGGACAGGCTCCTGTAGCAGCAGTGATGTACCCAAAGCCAACATGGGCCCTCTCAGTTTGTAGTGGATTCAAAAGTTTCATGTGTCGGGGGCCACAGGAGAGGAGGTGCGCTGCATGGGGCGAACAGCAGATGCTGGACAGGAACCAACAGGCTCAGGCTGCTGCTGGGCCACAGAGCCAGAGCTTGGCAGCAGCCAACCTGATGTTCTTTCCTGTTCTCAGTTGCTGCCCTTTTATCAGTGTTACCCAAACCTGCCTTGTTCTACCTTCTTTATATATTCTCTGGCTTTCCTTTCTTGCTCACTTCAATCTTTCCCATCTTTCATAGCTAAACATGTGGTATTTGTCACTGTGGGTTGACTCGTGTGTGTGTGTGTGTGTGTGTGTGTGTGTGTGTGTGTGTGTGTGTGTGTGTGTGTGTGTGTGTGTGGTTTCCAAGCTGAATTGACAGGGCTGAATTTTACAGCCAGTACTGCCTGGCTCTGGGAAAAGAGAGAGAGGAAGACAATGAAGGACAGATCTCTGAAGTAGAGAACATTATGATCTGGGTGTCCTTTTGGGATAAATTTAGTTCCCAGGACTGGAGGAATGTTCTAATTTCATGGGAGTCCTTGGGCATCCACAGTGGGAAGTGGCCGTGTCATCTCTCACCTGCTTGCTCCACTTCAGGAACCGCAGGAAACCCAAGGTTTATGGACATTATGCAGAGCTGCAATTACAGTAACCCTGAGCTGACACAAATTTATGCATCTAGCACTAAATTTCTTCCAGACCCATTTCTAGTTGTTTGTAGTTTTTGAAGTGCCCACATTTTTATGGCTGGCACATCTCAAGGAAGAGATGAGACTAATAGTCTGTACTTGCTGTGTTCTTATGCTCCCAGGATTAAATCAATAACATCTGAAATATTAATTGGGCCTTTATGAAAAGAAAATGAAATAGGGTATGGCATGGAATGTTCTAGATTTGGAATCATGAATTTGAATTTCCGCTCTGTTGCTGAGATTTGATCCCAGACAAATCATTGAATTTCTCCGAACCTCTTTCCTCTTTTGTGTAATGGGTCATAAGGTTGACTACACACCCGTGTTGTGAACAGTAGCTTAGAGAGCCGAGTAAAAGCGCCACCAGGCCTGACACAGACAAGGGGTTTTGGTGAATGTTCAGTTCTGGCTCCTCCTTGCTGAGACCAACCACTGCAAGTCCTTTGCTCATGGCACGTTGTCCAGCTCTTGCCTACTGTTACCAGCTACCGAGTTCCTCAACGCCTCCTTTGGATAAAGTTTCCAAGGCCCTTTCTGGCCATCTCCATGGTCCCTTCTTAGCTGGGCTCAGCACACTACCTGGCGGCCTCCCTTCCCAACCCCTCCCCACTCCTTCTGCCTTTTCCTGTTGTTTCTCATGAATAGAGTTGAGGAGCAGGAGCTCTGTCCATGCTGTGTTAAAGGACATCCTGGGGCCCTAGGAAGGCTCTTGCTCTGTCCAGCAAAGAACTGGTCAGTTCCCTGCACCCAGGCCTGAGTTTCAGATCCAAGCTTACTGCCAACATGCAGGGCGTGGATGCACTCGGCCCCTTCAGGAGCCAAAGAGCCACAGAGTGGATCTCAGGATAGCAGACAGCCTCCCTGTAGCTGCATGGCTATAGGAGGTGATGGCACACTGACAGGATAGAGACAGCAAAAATAATAATTGCAACTAATACTTACAAAGCATTAAGCACAGTGGTGCATATAAGTACAAATTCTATCTTATTTAACCTTCACATTATCCCCAATGTATTCACATCCAGTTCCTCTTGCTGCTGTAACAAATTACCACAGATTTCGTGGCTTTAAACCACACACATTTATTATCTTTTACATTTCTGGGGGATCAGAAGTTCAAATGAGTCTTACTCAGCTAAGATCAAGGTGTTGGCAGGACTGTGTGCCTTCCTGGAAGCTCCTGGGGAGAATTCATTTCCTTGCCTTTTCCAGCTTCCAGAAGCAGCTTGCCCTCCAGCTTCAAAGCCATCAGGGGCTTGTCAAGTCTGTCACTGTTACTGTCACTGCCTTTCCTGTCTCCCTTTTCCACACTGAAGGACCCTTGTGATTACATGGGGCCTACCCGGCTAATCCAGGATAACCTCTCTATTTTACAGCCAGATGATTAGTGACCTTAATTCCATCTACTTCGTTCATTCCTCTTTGCCAGGTAACAGAGTCACAAACTCTAGGGAGCAGGGCACATGCATTTGTGGCGAGGAGGGGAGATTGTTTTGCTTACCACAGTCCCCTATTTGCAGATGAGGAAACTGAGGCTTGGATTTTAAATCACATGCCCAAGCATACGTGGCTGATATATGGCAAGGTTGGAAATGTTGTTGTTGTTGTTGTTGTTAGGTGCTGTCAAGTCAGTATCCGACTCATAGCGACCCTGAGTACAACAGGTGAAACACTATTGTCAGTGCTTCTCTGCTGCTCACAGGGTTTTCAAAGGCGGATTGATTTTTGGGAGTGGGTTGCCAGGTCCTTCTCCCATGCCTATGGCTCCTGGTATTCCCAGGTGGTCTCCCATCCAAGTACTAACCAGGCACGACCCTGCTTAGCTTCCAAGATCTGATGGGATTGGATGCCACAGGGCTCCAGCTTCAGGCAGTTAATCTAAGAAAGCCTAAGAAAACACGGCCCACAGAATGTCCCCCTGGTTGGGGAAGAGGACACAGAGGGAGCCCACTGCATTTGAATCTCCACTTATTCTCTTAGTCCAGAAAGGAGAGAAGACACTGCCCTGGTGAATAATACAGCACAGACTGAGCCTGTGGTTCTTAAATTTGGCTGTACATTGGAATCACTCTGGGAGCTTTCAAATAATTCTGGTGCCCGAGTCCCACCTCCTGGAGAGTCTGATTTAATTGCTCTGGGAAGGCACTGAGTATAGGGATATTTCTGAGCTCCCCAGCTGATTCTAAAGTGCAGCAGAGTGTGAGAATCAGTGATCTCAACTAATCCAGGGCCCAGCCAAGCCTCCCACCCTGACAACTGTGTTTAGAGTCTCATTAGACCATGCTTAGAACCCCTACCCGCTCTGGGATTTTGCTGTTGGGTCCTTGCCCTGTGTGGCTGGACTCCCTGTTTCCCTTGCTCTGCCTCACTTGAGCCCTGGCTGCATGCCACACAGCATTACATGTACACAGAGGAACCTCCCTTTCATGAAGGATGTGTCCTCCTCTGGGTCTGTTGTGCTCCTCTTGGATGGCTGTCTGCAGAACTGAATTGTATAACTTTCCCCTTTTCACATGTTATATTTCTACAAAGAGTCTCTTCAAGAAAATCTAATGAACTATATTTCAGAGATTTTGCATCAGTTCACTTTTTTTATTCTTTTCTGTGCTAGGGGGCTGAACCCTGAGCCTTGTGCATATTTTGCAAGTACTCTACCACTTAGGTGCACTCTTAGCCCTCCTTTATTCTCTCTCTTTTTCTCTCTTTTTAAATCTTGAGACAGGGTCTCACTAAGTTATGCAGGCTGCCTCTAGCCTTGAACTATTTTTTTTGAGGTACTTGGGGGTTGAACTCAGAGCCTCACACACACATGCTTTGCAAATGCTCTACCACTAGGTTGCACCCCCAGGCCGTTTTTATTTTTTATTTGGAGTCAGCATCTCACTAAGTTATGCAGGCTACCTCTGGCCTCAAACTTGTGATCTTCCTCCTCAGCCTCCCAAGTTGCTGGGATCAGAGGTGTATGCCACCATGCCCAGCTCAGTTCACCTTTTGAGGCAACATGTGCAGATAATTGGAGATCAGACTCTGGATCAGACTGCCTGGGTTCAAATCCCAGCCCTGCTAGGTCCTGACTGAGTTTGGGGCAAGTTGTTCTACCTCTCTGTGCCTCCATTTCCTCATCTATAAAGTAAGGAGACAAATAATGTTTACCTAGGGTCAGTGTGAGAACTAATGGTTTTAGATATGTAGAGGGATTAGGTGTATCTAAGCATTTGCTGGTATTACTACCTCCGTGCCTATTGCTGTCTGCAGCCATCGCACCCTAGCATCCAATCCCACCTGATCTCAGAAGCTAAGCAGGGTCAGCCTGGTCAGTCCTTGGATGGGAGACCACCTGGGAATACCAGGTGTTGCAGACTAGGGAGAAGGACCTGGCAATCCACTCCTGAAATAATCCACCATTGAAAACCCTATGAATAGCAGAGAAGCATTGACAATAGTGCCAGGCATGGCACAGTGTCAGAGAATATTTCGTTTTGTTGTACATAGGGTCACTATGTGTCAGACCCGACTCAACAGCACCTAATGGCAACAACAACAACAACAATATGCCTATTGCCACTACAAGTGTCTTCGTCTAGCCGTGTGGGGTCCAACTGCTTTCAACAACACTGATTCTCTACTCATTTCCAGGCTGGGAAAACGGAAGACATCTTCCCTGCCTTCAGATAGCTTGTGGTTGAGGGGGGCGGGGCTGTTGAGGAGAAGGGGGAAGGTCAAACAGATGGGCAACAAATTATGGTACAGTGTTAAGAGATTGAACCAAATTGCAGTGGGAAATAAAGGTAGGGATATCATGATGTGGGGATTTGATGGAACCATGGGACGGCATATCATGAACCTGCATCACTAATACAATCTTAGTGGGTTTTGTTTCTAATGTCTATTCCTCTGAACTTGTGTGTTATAACACCCCCATGTAGCTCTTTAGTCCAGTTTTGTGAATTGTAAATGTGGGTACACTGAGGTAGCATTTGCTAGTGAATGCAAAGACATGAATAGCACCCAAAGACCAGCTGTGAATGCCCCAAAAGGACGAAGAAGGACTGGTTCTCTGCAAGAAAGCAGTCCTAGTCTCCTCAATATTGTGTGGATCATCCTCCACCATCCAATCAAGGCACATCCCAGAGAGCAGCAGGAGTCCTCTTCAGAGGGTGAAGAAGGACATATCCTGCAAATACAGGGGCCATGACAGTAATAAAAAAGGGACATGAGAGAAAAATACCTAGTTTCATAGAGTGTTGTTGTTGTTGGGTGCTGTTGAATCAGATCCAACTCACAGCAACCCTATGTACAACAGAATGAAACACTAGTCTACACTGTGCCATGCACATGATTTTTTTTTTTATGTTTGAGTTCAATGTTACAGACACTATGTTTCTTTTCATTTTGAGTCATGCCACATCAGCAATGACGGTTCCAGGGGCTTTACTCCAATTCTGATCATTAAGGTTGACTCTACTTTGAGAAGGCAACTTTTCCCCAGTCATTTCTTGAATGCTTTCTAGCCTGAGGGGTTCATTTTCCAGCACTATGTTTGACAGTGCTTCTCTGCTATTCATAGGAGCTTTCAATGGCTAATTGTTTGGGGAGTGGGCTGTCAGGTCCTTCTCTCTCATCTGTCCTAGTCTGGAGACTCAGCTGAAACCTGCCTACCATGGGTATCTGAAATACGAATGGCATAACTTTCAGCCTGACAGCAACACATGGTGAGGGGGACCTTAAAAATGGGCAAAGACAGGGATGGGAAATACTCCCAGTGGGATCATTCATGTGGTGCAAGTGGCCATGGATCAGTGGGAAAGGAGAGGGGCAAATCCTTGGTGTGAGGGGCTCTTTAGAAAGAAGACTTCCCCCTCCAGCCAAATGGCCAGTGGCTCCATTCACATCTCTCACTCGAATCACCAGCTTGTTCTATGTTGGCTGACATTGCTGGCAGCTGTGGGTGTCTCTGCCAGCTGTGAGAACAGCTGTGTGTTCCACTCTTGGGCCGCATTATGCCCTGGCTTGTTTCCCATCCCACTTGGTTGAACACACTTAAAAACAGGATTCCACACTCTTTGGTTCTAGTTGTAAAGTATGCTGCTCGGAAGACAAAAACTCATGTCAGCCTGGGGAGGACAGTGGTGTGAGTGTTTGATAAGCTTGTAAGTTTTCTTGTTTTGATGAAAACCAACTGTCTCAAGGCTGACAGACTTTGATGAGTGTTTTTATTTATACCGGATGCACTGTGGGCTAATAATGACACCAGATCATTACCAAAATGGCAGGTGTCAATTCTGACCGCCAGCTCAGAGGGTTTTCCTGCCAGAAATATCATTTGGACTCCCCCTCTGTTGAAGCAGTTTGTTTGGTGCTGCTGACCTTTTTCAGCTGCAGCCCCATCAGGACTGTAGCAAAATGTTTGCAGTAGCTTGGGGCTTGCCTGAATGCCCTGTTAACTCATCAGTGTGCCTTGCTGGTGGTCAGAAATGCCCCTTCTTGTTCTTGGATCATTCAAGTCACTAGATTCTCCACAGAAAAGCAGAGCATGTGGCTGCTTGCGGGGCAGGGCCCGAGGGGATTTCTGAGCTACTTCATAAGGTCTGGCCAGAGACCAAAGCCCAGTGCATGCAGCTGGAGCAGAGAGACATGAGGACTCTATCCCCAACAAAAGGCTCTTGGCACGGGCTCCTGTGAGCCAAGAGAGAGGCCAGAGCCATGACTTGTCATGTCCAACGTGAAAAGGACCCTTATAAACACAGGCAGCATCTTCCTTCCAACTGGTCAGAATAAGCAAAAAGGCTCATGCTGCAGAGATTAAGGCCAAGGAAGAGGTGTCAAAGTGACAGCTGGAGGAGCCTCTGGGCTTGTGGAGTTCTGTCTTCTGTTAGAGGCTCCATGCATGCCCGTGGTAGGAGGTAAGGGCTGCATAGGCAGGTCCAGGTTTCCCAGGGTGGAATCTGATGCCAATCCTAGCTGGAAGGTTTCAATGATTGGGTCTTATTTTTTTTCCTGTAATATTCTAAATATTATGTTTTGCCTCATTTTCATGGTTATATGTATTGCTGTTGTTGTTAGGTGCCGTCGAGTTGTGTCCGACTTATAGTGACCCTCAGAGTTTTCAATGGCTGATTGTTTCAGGATTGCCTCTGGAGTGGATTGCCACATCCTTCTCCCATCTTTGTGGTGTTGGGAATTGAACCCGGGACCTCAGAGACTGCAGAGTGGTGCTCTACCAACCGTGTTAAATCCTATATGTACCAGTGTGTGGCTTTTGTTATTAGGTGCTGTCGAGTTGAGTCTGACTCATAGTGACCCTCATAGGGTTTTCAATGGTTGATTATTTCAGGATTACTATTCTGTGGCTTAGTTTCCTAAAAGATGATTTGAAGGGATCATCCTCTGCACATCTACCCACTAAACCCTTAAGCTTGGACTTCAAGGCTTCACAAGGGGCTGGGCTCCATACTGACCTGGGGCCCTCCCTCTGTCCACCTGCCCTGTAGTCACTGAACAGGGAAGGTATCTTACCGCCCCCCTTGACAGCATACATCCAGGCCTTCCTCCCTCCTAGCTCTAGAGTGAACTCCTGGATGGCAAGGCACTGGCTGAGGCTGCTCTAGGCAGGATCAATAGATCTCAGGGCCTGTTCACACTGACAAGCTTGGTAAATACACATTTCTATTTTCTTCCTCTGGCCAAGAGCAAAATGGATCTAGCTCTAAATCCCAGCTCTGCCTTTTACTAGCTGTATAACTTCAGGCTAGTTGCTTAAACTTCTCTGCCTCAGTTTCCTCATCTGTAAGGCAGAGTAGTAGTTGTACCTTCCTTAAGGAGCTACCATGACCATTACATGAAATAATGCACAGAGAGCACTGATATGGGGTCCGGGTTCAATGTGGCAGCTGCCATTATGATTTCATCTCAAGCTCCCTGCCAGTGCCTGATTTACCGTGGGTGCTAATAATTATCCAATCAGGAAATAAGTTGAGCTATATTCTTATTCTCCTGCTCTTGTAGGTGTGGCTCCCTCCTCTTCTGGTGCCGGGTGCCCACCCGCCTGCCGGGCTGCCAGCAGCGTTCTTGTGATGGCCAAGCTCAGATTTAACAAACAGAGCTTGTAGGGTGAATTTTCCCACTTAGACCACAAGTCCTCTTGGGGTGTCAGCCCTTCAAAATCTTCTCAGGAGCCTTTTCTAGGTCCCACTGCTATTGGCTAGAGATGCCAGCTGTGGAAACAGCTGGGCCTCTAGCATCTTTCCTTTTCCTCCCCCTGGGTTTTTGCTATCACTTTAGCAGGCAAGTGCCCTTAAAAATAAGTGGCGAAAGTTGCACTTGTTTGAAGTGTAATATATGTCACTCTGAGAAAGAGATTTTGTTCTGACTGTAGAATAGATAAGAAAGATATCTAGTTAAAGAACTTTTTTTGGTTAGCTCTTCTTTCAGGGCGTGGAAGCGAGTGTGCTTTGTCCTTCTGGCGTGGGCTCGGGGGAAGAATGAATGTGTTCGCTTCAGAGCAGTGAGCACAGGCTCTCTGGGCTGTGGCTTTCTCATTGATCTATTTCCCTCTAGTGAATGGGTTTAACAGAAGCTGCAGAGAGATTTTTCCCTAATGATTGGGATAGAAAAGAATAAAAAATGATCCTAAGGGTGTCATGGGACCTTAACTTTCATTGTGTGCTGACACTTCATTTCAGAATCTAAAGGGCCTTTTCCAGTTTTGCCAAGATAAATGGATCTCTTTAGTCAGTGATGGAGAGAAAAGAGGCAGAGCTTTCCATATAATAATGTATATCCAGGGCCCTCCCTTATTGGGGTGAGGGTCTTCCCTTTCCTGATCTCCCCCAGAATTCCAAAGGTAGGAGGCTGGGTCCCCTGGCTAGGTGGAGTCCAGGCCAGTTTGGTAGATAGAGTCTTTTTTTTTTTTTTTTTTTTTTTTTTTTTTTTTTTTTTTTTTTTTTTTTGCAGTTCTGGGGGTTGAACCCAGGGCCTTGTGCTTGCATTCTTTGCAAGTGCTGGACCACTGAGCTGCCGCCTCCAGCCCCCCCCCTTTTTTTTTTTTTTTTTACTTTTTTTTTGAGACAAGGTCTCGCTAAATTATACAGACTTCCTCTGGTCTCGAACTTGCAATCCTCCTGCCTCTGCCTCCTGAGCCAGTGGGATTATAGGTGTGCGCTACTGAGCCCAGCTCAGTAGATAGAGTCTTAATAAGTTTCTTCCTACCCAGCATTTCCTCGTGATGCCAGGCATCTAGGGAGGAGGTGCTGCTTAGTGGGTTCTGGAAGACCCTTCTCAGGCTGGCTGGCCTCCTAACTGGTGCCCAGGTGGGAGGCACCAGCATCAGTCTCCTCAGTGCAGGGTAGTGTTTGATTTTCCTGTGGGTCCCATGTTCTGGCCAGGTTATGACCAGGCTAGCTCTGGAGTCCTGTGCTGGGATCTCTTGACAAACCCCGGCCCTGAATGCTCATCTCCTTGGTGAGGGTTTTGGTGAGAAAAAAATCTCCTGAGCCAAATCTGGCTTGCTGATCTGTGTCCTTTGCTAGAATAACAGCTCTGTGAGGACAGAGCAAGGCTGGGTGGCTGCTGTGGTACCAACATTGGCCCTGATGGAAAATCAATAAATACCTACTTACGCTCAAATGGATGGATGAAGGGGGAGCTTACAGCTTCTCCAGCCAGGGTAAGTGGGTTCTCATAACTCCAGGCGGGGACTGTGGTCTGGCATAGGCTGAGTCAGGGTAACACAGAGTGACAGGCCTTTCTTTGTCTCAGACTGATCTGTTTATATGTCTCATTCTGTAAGAACAGGACCGACAAAACTCTCAGAAACAGTGTGATGACAATGATGGCTTCATCCATTTTTTGTTGCTATAACCAAATACCATAGACTGAGTAATTTATAAAGAATAGAAGTTTGTTTAGCATACAGTTCTGGAGGCTGTGAAGTTCAAGATTGTGATGCTGATGTCTGCTCCTTATGTGGGAGAGTCATAACATGGCAGAGGGCGCCACATGGTAAACCAGAGCAAGCTTAGCTTCAGTCTCTGTTCCTCTTCTTGTAAAGCTACTAATGCCATTGTGGGGAGCTCACTCTCCTGACTTTGTCTAATCCTAATTATCTCCCAAAGGTACCATTTCTAAATACCATTAACACATGACATTTGGGAATTATGTTTCTAAGACATGAATTTTGGGGGACATATCCAAGCCACAGCAGAGCCCAAAATAATAAAACCAAAGAGCTTTACATTTTCTCTGGACTCTAGGTCTAGAGAGCCATTTCACCTGCACGTGAATACACTGATAGGTAACTTCCTGCAGGTGAGGTGGGTGAGGGACTGCTGTGTTGAAGGTTGTGCCCAGGACTGTGCAGGCAGTAAAAGGCAGAGTGGCTGCCTCCCAATAGTGGGTACAGAGCCTGATTTACTCCAGCATCCAAAGGGTTTCATGTCTAACTGCAGAACTAATCTCAGTGATCTTTCTCAGGTCCTGGGCTCTGCTGCCTGATCCCTTGTAGGGTGGGCTACCATACTGACCAGGCAGCTCTAGGCCATGAATGGTTTGCTTTTAGCCACAGGGTACAAATCTCCCCACACCAGGGTACTTGCATATTTGGGAGGGAGGCAGTGGAGGCTCTCCCTGCCCTCAGTGGGAGCTAAGCCATTTCACTTGCCATTCTTCAGCATTTTCAGCTAAGTTCCTGTGTGATTTTACACTGAGGTGGGTATCCTATCCCTGGAAGCTTCACTTCATGGGTTTGGAGTCTCTATGGGCTCCAAAGTCTACAGAGCCGTACCACCCTGGTATCCAATCCCATCAGATCTCAGAAGCTAAGCAGGGTTGGGCCTGGTTAGTTCTTGGATGGGAGACCACCTGGTAATATTAGGTGCTTGGGAGAAGGGCCCAGCAGTCCACTCCCAAAACAATCAGCCATTGAAAACCCTACGAAGAGCAGAGAAGCACTGATAATAGTGCTGGGGATGGCATGGTGTTGGGGAGTGTTTCATTCTGTTGTACATAGGGTTGCTATGAGTTAGACCTGACCCGATGGCACCTAACAACAACATGGGCTCCAAAAGCAGGCCAACCTCTCACAGACCTAGAGTCTGTAGCTATACTCTTTGGATGGTTCACAGGGATAATCTATAGAGGTGTGTTGACTGGAACATGGAGATACCTGATACCACAGTGCATTGTCCCTTGTGTGACAGTGATCCTGACTCCTTGACCTGATCCCAGTGTGACCTAATCTATTTGGCATGAGTTCTGGCTGAGACTGGAGACCACTTACCTCTTTTTACCTCTATTTGGTTACATTATTAGTACTGTATCAGTATAAACCATTAGGAAAGGTATGCTGTATAGGTACAGATGGCAAATCTTGCATTAATGTAATACAAATACAATAAATGTCAGTGGCATGGAGTGAAATGTTAATTCATCCCAACATCCTCACAGTCTGTCTATGGGATGGCAAGGAGGTAAGACTGAAGGCCTGGAGTTAAAGAGATCAGGATTCGAGTTTTGGCTTCATCCCATCTGTCTTAGTCAGATGGTACAGTGCTATGACAGAGAAGCCGACTGAAACAAACTTACTGGTGGGGAAATTCAGTGGAAGCTCACAGTTAGAGAATCACAGGCCACAAAGGCAGCAGGGCAGGTGTGGTGGCATCAGGCAGTGAGTTTACCTCAGACAACCTCATGGCATGGCGGATCAGAAACAGAACAGAGAGAAAGCTACTGGACCTCTGGGTCTGAGTACAAACCTCCAAAGTCCAGCCCCCAGTGACTCATTTTCATAAAGCTAGATCCTGCCCCCAAAGTTTCTATGGCATCTGCAAATGCTACTGCCAGCTGGGAACAAAATGCTAAAGCATCTGAGTTTTAAATTCAAACCCTGACATCATCTTAGTTGTGTGACCGCAGGCACAGTCTACAAAGTGGGTACAATGTCAGGGCCTACCCCTTGAGTTCTTGTGAGGATAAGCCTAGAAAGTGCTTGTAAAGCGCTTGGCACTGTGGCCTACATTGCCCTTAGGAAATGCTCTATAAATGTCAGCCGTTTGCATTGCTCTTATTATTGCATTAGTTTACACAACACTTTCTGTGGAGGCTGCTCCTGAATTAGTGCTATATTTTTGCCATAAATTACACTCAGGTATAGCCTGATTAATAGTCAGAGATAAAAGCCCTGAGGTCTAAACACCACCAAATTCTTCAGTGTGGGAGACTTTGAGTCAGAAACCCTGACTTTCTTTCCTGCGTTGCCACTGCTGCTTTCCTGGATGGAGCTCACATACCCTTGTTCATCTGTGAATGGGAATAAGGACATTACCCCGGCTGTAGAAAGGACCAGACAAGCTGATGCATGTCATTATCCACCTCTTTTCTCCTTCTTCCTTTCCTCCTTCCCTTCTTTTCTTCCTTCCTTCCTTCCTTCCTCCCTCCCTCCCTTCCTTTCTTCCTTCCTTTTCCTCCTTTCTCCTGCCCTCCCTTCCTCCCTTCCTTCTTTCTTTGCCAGGTCTGCAGTTAATAGAGGAGTTGTGGTGACTCTAAGCGTGTTTGATGCTGGGCAACAATATCAGGGGGTGATAAGTAGGGCTAGGGGCGGCCGCTGGCTATTTCCAATATCCACCTCCTCCTAGGAATTGTGCCCAGGCCTCTTGGGGTGATTTTGGGTGGCAATTCTGGAGCTGAAAGTTACCTAAAAGGCTCCAGTGATGGAGCTGGGCTTTCCTGTGGTTCAGTTCAGCTCAGATCTATGTGAGAATCAGAGACAGTCAGAGCCAGAGAATGCTGGAAGCCTTAGCAATCATATTCAGACCCTCCCCCTGATTGGACAGAGGAGGAAATAGGCCTAGAGACGGGACAAACTCACCCAAGTCCAGAGAGCATGTTACAAAGACTTGCTCCAAGGCAGAGCTGGCCCTGGGTCCAGGCCTCCAGTGCTCTAGGCCTCTGGGGCCAGACTGACCACCATTCCTTGAGCACCCACTGTATGTGAGGCTCCGTGTTTTACATTCAATTCCTTCACCAAGAACTAAAGCTACGTATGCACTGGGGACACATAATGAGCTGGACAGGTCTAGTGGGAAGGAACAGGGACAGGCGATAATGAGGGAAGAATCAAAGAAGTCAGTGTAAATTCAGACAAAGATAATGAACAAAACAGGGCAGTGATAGAGAACAGTGGAGGGAGAAATTAATTAGGATGGGATTTCAAGGGAGAGAGACCTCTCTGAGATGGTGATTTTGGTATTGTAAGATTTATTTCTGTTAGTATTATTTCCTTTCCCTGTGTACTACAGTATTATCCCCCCAGGAAGCTGAGGCTCAGAGAGACTAATTAACTTGCTCAAATCAGACAGCTGGCCAACGGAGAAGCTGGGATTTGAACTCTACTCTACCTGACTCCAAAGTGCAAGCTCTTTCCACCATCTGTGATTGGTTACAGGAGTTGGTATAACCCATGTGGTAACCATTAATGTGAGCATTAACAGAATCCAACTCCAGGCCTGGGAGTCCAGCCTCACTGTTCTTGCTGCCTCCTATTCTAGGGGAAGGGATGGGCTGGATAACCCAGGTGACCTTCTTTGTCTCCTTCTGGAACTGGTCTCCTTAGGAGTGAGGTGACAAAGTCCCAAGGTCAGCTTTTTCAGGCCACAATTTATCCCTAGTTCCTTATGAGGGCAGGCAGGGCATCCCATCCCCACAGGCCCACCGACTTGGTATACTGGAGTCCCTGCTCCCAAATGCCTTTCTCATTTCTGGTTTCCTGATTGTTTCGAATCCATCAGCTTCATTTGAAAAATCCTTTCATTCATCACAAAACCAAGGCACGCAATCAAAAACATATCCTCTGCATGCTGCCTCATTTCCTGCCCTCAAGTGACAAGTGCCACCGAAGCACCTTGCACACCTTGGTGAGTGTTTGCTGGGCATGTGGCCCACTAAGCTGTCATGCTGACAGCTTGCAGGAGCTCAGTCCTCCCCGAAGGATCTGGCTGCAGACATTTCTGACCCCAGCTGCTTTATGGACACAATCAGGTCTTGAATCATGACTTGTCTCCCAACCACAGATTTGTAACCAGCTCACCATGAACCTTTGCAGCCAGATGAATTGTAACTTGGGCAATCTGTGCACCTAAATTTTCCCATCGGTTAAAAATTATATCTCAACGTGTATGAATGCATGAAAGCATTGTGTATGTTGATATGCACAAGGTTAGAGTGTCAGCCATGTGTCAGGCACCGATGGATTATTGGCTCTCAGCTTGTTTCTGGCTGGGAGCAGGAGGTTATTCCTCTTGGACTGTTACCCAAAGCAGACAGATGGATACTAAAGAGCCATGGAGACCAAGGAAAGGGCAAGAATTCAGATATGGAGTTGATACCAAGAAAAGGGCTGAGTTCTCCAAGAAATATGGATCTGGCAATAAGAAACCATGAATTTTTTCTCCGTGATTGCCAAGTGTAAATCTGAAGTATTTCCCAATGGGTGTAAAGTACCTTTGACTACAGCTTTCTCTACCTGCGCTCATCACCTGCCACAGGATCTCAGGGGGACCATGAGGGCAGCCTCTACCTGGTTCTCCTGCTTCTTTCAATAACCTCATCCCATCTTCATAGCCACTGAGGCATCCAACAGACTCACAATCTGACCTTGTCCTTGCCTGGAAACCTTCTGCAGTTCTTCATTGCCCTTACAATATGGTTTAGACTCCCCAGTGTGGCATATTGGGGTTCCCAGAGCTGGCTCTGCCCTGTTCTGCAGGCACATCTGTGCTATTTCCTCCTCCAACAGTGGGCCAGCACCCGCAGTTCCCTGTGGCCCTTGGCTCCACATCCCTGGGCCTTTGCACCTGTTGTCCTCACCTCATCCCAAGCATCCTCCTTTTTCTGGTACACCCCCTTTACCCCCTCTCATTGCTCCCACGGAGCCTCGTGCATGCAGATGCCCCCCATTGCTCCCCTTGTATGCAATGTGCTCCTCTGTTTCCACGACCATTTCCCTTCAGTGAGTCCCTGAGGGCAGCCCAGACTCATGCTCCTGGGCTCCTCCAGTCTCATGTGGCATCTGACTGAGGAGGGGGCTCAGGGAGCATTTGGCAAATGAGTGAATTCTATTCAGCTTCCGCCATACTTTCAGACCTTAGCTCAGGAGGTCCTGCAGCTGATCTCCACCTTCAAAGAAGCCTTGTCTTCACTTTGTGATCTGTAGGTGGTGGACTTGAACTATCAGTGCAGGAGGGGCTTTGTTGTGTGGCTCCCAAGTTCCCTCACATGTTTACAAAGTGCTTTCTTTCAAGCAGGAGACCTACCAATGGGTGACCAGATTCTTTCCACAGAAGCCAGTCAGAGAAAGGATGTGGCTGCCAGGCTACACAAAGTCAACTTCAATTTTTATTTAGCTAATAGCTACACTATGTCACAAAAACACTGGCACAGGGCTTTGGGCCTGGTGGTCTCTCAGATCCCCTGGGCAAGTTAGGATGTCAGTCTCTCAAAGGGCTGCATCAGTAGCATTTCACAGAATGTTCTGTGAAAATGTGAAAGACCCAAAGTGATAACTGATTGCCTGCCTCACTGACTTCAGTATAGGCTACTTATGGATCCATTCAGTTGTGGGAAATCCAGCCATGAGCGCTACTGGTGAAGAAATGGCCTCCCTTATCACATAGAGCCCCCGTCCTTAGAGATAATGTGAGAAAGAGCTTTCCAAAGGCTAATGAACAATGAGCAACCCTGCTTCCTCAGGCAGGTATGCCACCGGGTCCCAAAGCTGCACCCACAGTAGACATGACTAATCGATCCCAACATTCTTCCTAGGTGGGCTGAGACCATTTCCTCCCTACTGTACCACCTTGATGTCAAATGCATATTCTGCTCCTGTGACTTGCTGGCTCCAACATTGACCAAAACTCATGTTCCTTATGGGCCCTAATGTAGCTGAATAATCTAATTCAAAGGGAGACCAGAAAGGCAATAGTCAAAGACAATAAGAGGAGTATCAGTATTTTTGAAAATTCTATGAATAGCAGAGAAGCACTAACATAGTGCTGGGCATGGCACAGTGTTGAGGAGTGATTTGTTTGATTGTACATAGGGTCACCATGAGTTGGACGCAACTCAACAGTACCTAACAATAACCTAACCCTCCCCCATCCAAGCCTCCTCTCCTCTCAGAGGGACCCTGACCCCAAGAGGACCCAGTCTTCACAAGCAAAACCAGTTTTGCAGGAAAGGACTCATTTACACAGAGGGCCAAGGAGGGTCTCTCCCACCTGGACCTTGAGCTTTTTTAATGTCTGCCTCATTTTTTCATTTGAGTATTTATTAACTACCATTATTGAGGATGGGAGAAGGACCTGGCAATCCACTCCCAAGGCAATCCCGAAACAGCCATTGAAAATTCTGAGGGTCGCTTTGAGTCAGATACCGACTCGACGGCACCTAACAACAACAACATTATTGAGGATGGCCTCTGGACAGACAGTGGAGGCATAAATAGACATGGCCTCAGCCCTCAGGTAGCTGACAGTCTCATAGCAGGCCAGGCACCAGTCAGGTGATAGCACAAATCACTGTGATATGTGCCACGAGAGCCTAGGACTGAGCCAGCCAGACAGTGAGTAGGCCAAACCACGGTGCAGAGTGAAGGGAGCAGCATTCACGGAGGCCGTGTGTCAGGAAGGAGGTGAACATAACAGCCTGAAAGATGGGGAGTGGGGCTGTTGCACAGAGCGAGCGGGTTGCAGAAAAGGAGGGACTTGGGAAGGTGACTCATCTCAATTCCATGTTCAGGAGGAAACCCCTGGGCAGAAACACTGGCTCTGGCCTCCAGCCCCTGGGAAAGTGCTGCATGCATTTGAGGACTGCATGAGTCATTGGGGAATGAAGGGACCCACAGAGGGCAGGGTGGAGTGTGGTGAGGTGATGCACGTTCTCCCTTCCTGAGGATTTGCAAACTCAGAATGGATCTTCCTCCCACCATGGCTGTGGGGAATCTGGGCCAGGTCAGCATTTGAAGTGCAGGTCTTTGGCATTCCTTGACTAGGTCACCCAACTAAACCACTCCAGACATTCTTAGAGGAATTTCACTGCAGGCATTTTCAGTTGTGTTTCTGCCTTTTATTTACTTTCTTTTTTCTTTTCTTTTCTCTTCTTTTCTTTCCTTTTTTCTTTTCTTTCTTTCTCCTTTTCCAACTGTTAGGTAATAACCTCCAGTATCTTGAAATATTGTAAGATTTAACATTCATTTGTTACTATTTTCTTTATTAAAACTATTGCCAATGATTTATTGATAATTTGAAGTTTACATTAAACATTTTCACTAATAGTAATTCTTTCATGGGGTCTGTCAATCTTCAACCCTGGTGTCTTTGTCTCTAGGGTACATTCGGGTCTGCCACCTTCCTTGGTTGCTTTCTTCCTGCCACGCCCCTGACAACCCTCCCCAGAAGGCCTGCTTAAGGTGCAGGAATGGAAATCCAGGAGTAAGCTGATCAGTTTCGGCCTCTTATAGATATTTGGGCTCCCTCCTCTCTAAGAGGTGGGATGATACATAACCTGGCCCTGGGCCTTCACCTTGGGCAGAAGGAACCAGGCCATCACTAGCTATTCACCCCACTGCTCCTTTGCAACATTCTGACTTTTCATTCTCTGGTTTGCATGTCTGACATGTCACTTGGCACATGATTTATTACAGCTTTTAAGTAGCCCTTTCTTTCTGGATTGAACTGTCTGTATCCATTTGGAGTGCAGAGATCGGCTTCTAGGTGTTTGTGGTGAGAATGTTCCTGGGTGCGGTAGTTTGGAGTTAAGCGCGTCCAGACCCTGAACCCAGAGAACTCCCTATATATGGCTGGGAAGTATGAGAGTTGGGGAAGGAGATGCCAGAGGTCACCTGAAACTTGACTGAAGGAGGGCATGGGTGCAGAGAATCCTTTGTTTCACTCTGCCAATAACTTCAGGGATAGAAAAACATCAAATTTCTGCCTGGATCTCAGGCAAGGGAAGGCAATTCTATCAAAACCACCTGGAAAAGTCTTCCAAATCCATATAGGCCATGCCCCTGCCTTTGGGGTAGGTTTTGCTGGATCTGCAAACAGGTCCAGGTTCCAGTCTGAAAACGCTTCTCTGGGGGGTGGGGGGTGAGCTTCTCCCAGATTTCTCTCTCTCTCTCTCTTTCTCTCTCTCTCTCTCTCTCTCTCTCTCTCTCTGTCCCTCCTTCCTGGGGTTTGACAATCTCTCTAACCAAATCCTTCTTGCTATAGTTAGAGTCTCTTAGGGACCAGTTAAAGTGGAATAAGGAATGGATACAACAAACATGCAAATTCCCTTTCCTTTCACAGAGATATATGTCCCCTAGATGTCACCTGAACAGACTCATCACCATCCTGGGATTATGCTTGGTGAGGATGGTTGCAGAAATCCTGTGAAAGTCCTCCCTCCTCTGAGTGGGGAGGGTAAGTCCTACTGGCTTCCTGTGGAACATTCTGGTTCCTCTTGTTACCCTGTATTTATAGACTGGGCACCACTCAGAGCCCACCGCCTTTTGTCACTGGTTGAAAGGCGATTTAATGCAGTCCCAGTGAAAGGGAAGAGGATTTGGCATTGCTGTTGGAGTTTGGCAGCAGAGAGAAGAACGTGAGGGAACAAACCACTCAGGGTGCTTTGTGAGTCAAGTGACCCTCCTCAAAGGGTCATCCGTTAGCAGCACCATGGCCCTTTGTTCCCCTTCAAGATTCTCACAGTGAGCACCACCCATTTTTACCACAACAGCAGCAGGATTTATGCCTCTACCCGCTCTCAATTCTGAATCTCAGTGGCTTTGACCTCCATCGATCACGAAACAGGTGCCACCTGCCACTTTGGCTCAGATTTTCTTGCACTTATATGACTCCTTTTGCTATCTCCCTGGCCAGATGGAAGAGTGCTTCTTGAACAGGAAGATAGACATAGGTTGGCAGATGAGGTGATTTCTGAGGGGGTGGCACCACCCAAAGGAACGTGAATCAGCTTTTGGGATAATCTTGGCTCTTCCTTTCTAATTTGTGCAAACAGTAGAGAAGCTTAAAGAATCCTCGAGAATTTTATAACACCAGTCATTTGGCAACAGAAAAACACAAGTGTCAGAAAGTCTGTGCACTTGAAGCCATGAGGGAGACATGGCGTTCCTCTTAGGTTAGCAGGAGATTCACGTTACTTGTAAAATTAACACCAGGACCCATTGTTCCACTTGATACTCTTTTGAAGAATGGGTGAGATCCACCTCTTCTTTACCACGATGGCAGATGGGTTTATCCTTGTACTGCCTGCCTCCTCCCCACTCTCAGTTCTCAGTGCTATCATCATTACTGTTGTCAGCCAAGCTTGGGATAGTTGTTTAATCACCAGTCTGTAGGGTTTTTAGAGGTGTGAGCCCACAGCCAGTGACAGGCAGCAGAACCACCCACTCGGGGCCCATTTGGCAGTTTTGAGAAGACATCTGTTGAGATCCTGCATCAGCTCCAAGGAAGAACCAGGTATGGCCCCTACCCTGAGAATGCTCAGTGTAGAGCAAGCAATCTTTTTTTTCAAAAAAAATTTGAGGTAAAATACATATAATACAAAATTTGCCATCTTCACTTTAAAAAAATTTTTTTTCAGCACTGGGGGTTGAGCCCACAGCCTTACACATGGTAGGCAAGTGCTAGACCACTGAACTGCACCTTCAGCCAATTTTAGTTTTTATCTTGAGACAGGGTATTGCTAAATTACACAGGCTGCCTCTGGCCTTGAACCTGTGATCCCTCTGCTTCTGCCTCTCAGGTTGCTGAGATTAAAGGTGTAAGCCATATTTCCTGGCTCCCATCTTCACCATTTTTAACTGTAGAGTTCAGTAGTGTTAAGTACATTGATATTGTTATGCAGACAATCTCCAGAACTTTTTTCATCTTATGAAACTGAAATCTATACTTATTAAACAACAACTCCTCATATTCCCCCACTCCCAACTCCAGGCAACCACTATCCTACTTTCTGCCTCTATGAATTTGCCTACCTCTGTAACTTGTCTAAGTGGAATCATTCAGTGGTTGTCCTTTGTTGTTGTTGTCATTGTTAGGTGTTGTCGAGTCGCATCCGACTCATAGCAACCCTCATAGGGTTTTCAATGGCAGATTGTTTCGGGATTGCCTTGGGAGTGTGTTGCCACATCCTTCTCCCATTTTTGCGGTGCTGGGAATTGAACTCGGGACCTCAGAGACTGCAGAGTGGCACTCTACCAACTGAGCTAAATCAGTGTTGGCTTATTTCACTTAGCATAATGTCCTCAAGGCTTATGCACATTGTAACATGTGTCAGAAGGTACTTCTTCTTTATGGCTAAATAATATTTCATTGTATGTATATACCACATTTTGTTAATATATTCATCCATCCACAGACACCTGGGTTGCTTCCACCTTTGGGCTATTGTGAATAATGCTGCTATGAACATGAGTGTACATATATCTCCTTGAGACCTTTCTTTCCTTTCCTCTTTCCTTTCCCTTCCTTTCCTTTCCTTTGCTTTCCTTTCCTTTTCCTTCTCTTTCTTCCTCTCTCTCTTCCTCCTCCTCCTCCACCACTTCTTCTTCTTCTTCTTCTTCTTCTTCTTCTTCTTCTTCTTCTTCTTCCTCTCTTTTCTTTCTCTCTTTCTCTTTCTTTTTTTGCAGTACTTAGGAGTTGAACCCAGGGCCTCACATATACTTTGCAAGTGCTCTACCAGTGGGCTGCACTCTCAGACCATCCTTAAATGTTTTATCTTGAGACAGGGTCTTGCTAAGTTACGCAGACTGCCTCTGGCCTCGAACCTGTGATCCTTTTGCCTCTGCCTCCCAAGTTGCTGGGAGTGCAGGCGTGAGCCACTGTGCCCAGCCTTGAGACTCTGCTTTTAAGAGCAAGTGTTCTTAACCTGGGATGCATGAAATCCCGGAAACTATGTGCAAAATGTGGATTGTTGATGTAAATGTATGTTGGTGGAGGGAGCAGATTGATAGTTCTTACCAGGTTCTCGGTGGGGGTTCAGATGCCAATGGGTTCAGCCTGGAGGGTAACAGATGCAGCACCTACTTCAGAAGACCCTGTTGCCCCACCCATCCTGTGCATTCTGTAGTCACAGACGCAGGGGAGCTGGAGCAAGTCATCATCCATATCTTGGTTCCAGTCCTGGTTATGCCATCTATAACCTGGGTGATGCTTGGCAGTTCAGTTAACTCTTAGAGCCTTTGTCTTTCCTTTAGTATTTAAAATACAGATAATGACATCTTCCCAAGATTGCTGGAAAAATTAAACTAACATAACACAATGGTTAGAAAGTATGATGTGGTAGGTTGAACAAGAGCCTGCCAGTTAATCCACGTCCTTATCCTTAGATAACTAGCTTCCTGGAAAAAGGGACTATGTAAGATACAGATACATTAAGGATCTTGCGTTGGGAAGATTATCCTGGATTATTCAAAATGCTCTAAATTGGATCGCAAGAGTCCTTAGAAAAAGGGAGGCCAAAGGAGATTTGCCTACAGAAGAGAAGTAGGAGATGTGATGAGTGGAGAGTTTGCTGTGATAGGAGAAAAGGTTGAGAACCAAGGAAGGCAGGAACCTCTAGAAGCTGTAAAAAGCAAGAAAAGAGGTTCCCTCTGGATCTTCCAGAAGGAGCCAGGCCTGTGGACAACCTTGACTTAGTCCAGTGAAACAGAGTCAGACATCTGGCCTCCAAAACTCTGAGACAACAAATTCGTGTTGTTTTAACTCACTAATGTTGTGGTCATTTGTTACAGCAGTGAGAGGAAGCTAATGCACACAGACTCCAGAGCCAGACTGCCTGGGTTTGATCTGAGCTAAATTACTTCACATAAGCTGTGTGACCTTGGGAAGTCACTTCACCTCTTTATGCCTCAGTTTCCTCATCTTTAAATAACAGAGCTCACCATAGAAGGAATAGGGAGTTAATATTTGCAAATCATTGAAGATGGTGCCTGGAACCTAGCAAGTGCTGTATTTGTTAAATAAATACCAACACAAAACAAAACAAACAAACAAAAAAACCCAGAGGACCATCAAATGTCAGGATGATGTCAGATGGTGACCTATGACAGTCTGGTTGGTGGCTTGGGTCTGATCAGCAGTTGACTGGAGAGGGAAAGAGGATGTGGTGTTTTTCAGGAAGACTCTCAGTGGCTTTCTTAAAATGAGACATAAAAGCTGGAAGGGCTAACCCCTCAATTCTTGGTTACACTGAATGCCTCACGCCCTGCCAGGGCCAGGGCTCCTGAAATATTGACACATAGCTATTACTCCAGAGCAAGAGTCATGGCCAAGTTGGTTTGTGAAACTGCATTTTAAAGCTGACAAGTTTTCTTTTCTTTAGGAAATCTTAGAACCTTTGATATGCCAACGAGCCTAGTGAATCTTGGAGAAGCATTCCCCAAACATTTGGCTGCTAAATCCCCTTGTCTGGTGCTTCCTAGATACTCTGTTCTGCAGAACCTACTTCAGAGCCAGTCTGCAAGCCTGGAGTTGCCACAGAAGGTGTTGGAGGTACGACAGGCTAGGAAGGGGTATCTCCACCCTGTGCACCTGACCTCAGAGAGATCTAGAAAATATGACAGCAATTGCCACTGCTGCTATAATATGTCTCCCAGACAGTCAGAAGTAACTAGGAATAAGTATCTACTCCAATATCTTTAGGGGCTGAGGCCAGCCTCAAGTGGAGGCACCTGAGCCCCATGTCCTTACCTCACCCACATCCTCTTTTCCCTCCCTTGGACCATCCAGGACCCTGAGGACACCTGTGGGTGTCTCAGCCTCAGGTCCAAGTACCCCTTTGCCACTTGTCTGGCTTGTGGATGCCTCTACAAGCAGCCATGTTCTGCCTACAGGAGGTGAGAAAAGGTCAGGGGCAGGCTCTGGCCTCTGAGGAAGTCCAGAGTCCCTGATATTTGAAGGGTGGTTTACAAGATGGGGTGGCCCATGGGCTTGTGGCTCCAGGGAGTAGGTATGATTTGGAGATCTGGCAGATCCCTCAGTGTGGGGTGCAAAGTAGGTACTCTAGGTGTCTGGGTCCAGGGTGGCATCAGGTATGGACCCTGTCAGCTCAGCGGCCAGGACCCTGAGTGCAAACAGTGTTCCTCTGTCCTCTGCCCCATCAGTCCTCTGCCCTATCACCAACTGGCCACCTCCACAGCCCTAGCTTCACTAGTTTCTGCACATGTCCAGGAGACATAGCTCTAAGCCCTTGGCTCTGCAGGAAGCTGCATCCTAACCTCCGTGGCACCCAGGGAGCCTGGCACTGTACCTGGCACAGAGAGGCCAAGCACAGTGAGCTTTCACCAGCAGCAGACACCTTGGTGACTGTGGCTCCTGGGCCCTTCCTTAGCCTCTCCTCAGTGAGTGGAGAGAAGAGTGGACAGTGACGGATGTTATCAGTTGAGGAGGGCCACCTTGTCCCACTCAGAGCCAGCCTCTATCACACTGGGCAAGCTGGGCACACTGCTGACTAATGCAGCTTTCAGAGCCCATGATGGAAATGTGCACAGGGAGGTGGGTCTGGAAAGAAGTGCCTTTAAGTCTTTGGAAATGAGTGTAGGGGAATTACTTTCCACAGGTGGCTTAGTCAGAAGGTCCTATGAACTTGGTAATGAAGCGGGTCTTGGAGTGGGGAGTCTTGCCAGGGGAGCCCAGCAAGTTACCCTTTCCAGCAGTACTTTATTCACAAAATCCTGGGGGCTTCTGAGGGATTGGAAGCTCTACATAGAAAATTACAGGGCAGGAAAAGATTTGGAAGATCAATTTACCTTCCAGAATGGCCATGTTTAAGACATCCCTAGTAGGCTCAGTGAGTGGCTTTCCTTAAAATTCTTCTTAAAAATACTTTATTACGTTTTAAAAATTACAAAGCAATACTGGCTTGTTTTTAACACAGATATATATTCTAATTATTAAAGGGGAAAAAAATAAATTGTTCCCTTGATTCCCACCCCCACCTCTCCATAGGCAGTAGTGTTAGCCATTTGGTGTTAAGTCAGCAGTGGTCACGTGTGTGTGTAAGTATGTGTGTATGTGTGTGTGTGTGTGTGTGTGTGTGTGTGTGTGTTTATACCAAAGTATGCTAATATGTATACATATATAGGGGAGTTTGGGTCTTACATGCTGGTATTTGCTTTTTTTAAAGAGGAGGAATCACATTGTATCCATTACACCACTATTTTCTCTTTTTACTTAACAATATATCCTGAACTTTTCCTAGGTCAATACATATAGATCTGCTTCATTTTTGAAAGTAGTTACAGAATGTTCCACGGTATGAGTACAATCATTTAACTGTTCCCTATTGTTGTGTATTCAGGTTGTTTCCAATTTTTAAAAAAAATATAAATAAGCAGATATTTAAAGAATATTCTTTAATTTCTCTCTTTATCTTGCACATACATTGCAAAAGACTCCTTTGCCTTGGGAGAATTAGAGAAATGGCAAACCATTAGCATATTTTTCTCTGCAGTCACACGGATACAGCTTTGAAGTCTTAAACCATTTATATCCACTTGGGCAGCCTGCGTTTCCTGAGTCCTGTGCCTGGCCCTGTGGCTGCATGGTGACAGAAGAGCTGCCTATCCTCAAGGAGCCCATTGTTAGTGAGGGTGCTGACAAGCAGATGAGCAGGTACCTTTGGTGAAGTGGCTCAGAGGGGAGTGGTTCAGATGAGAACTCAAGAGGGTTTTGGCTGAAACAGACGCTTAAGAAGATGAGCATGTGGACTCTGGGTTTGAATCCTGTCTCTACCACTTACTTGCTAGGAGGTCTTGGGGGAGTCAGCTCATTTGTAAATTAGGGATAATAACAGTACTTTTCTTATGGGGCTGTTGTGAGGACTAAACGGTTTGTATAACCAAAACACAGATGGAACTAAGCTCTAGTGTTACACAGCATGGGGGCGGGGGTAGGGGTGAATGCAGTTCACAATAACCTATTATATATTCTTTGAAGTTCTAAAAGAGAGGAGCTCAAAGTGTCCAAGCATAAAGAAATGATAAAAATTACCCTGATTTTTATCAGTACGCATCGTATACATGTATCACACTGTACCCTATAAACATGTACCACTATTACATGTTAATTAAAAAGAAAAAACAAAAGAAAAAGAAAAAGAGTACTGTGTAAGTGGGAAGTACCACATGGCCACCCATCCATAGGGAGATCAGAAGAATCTCCTCTAGAGGTCGATGTTTTAGATGGTCCTTGAAGATGAGTTGAAGAGCATTTTTTAAAGTAATAATATACTATAATAAAATTTCTATGAATATGGTCTCTCACAACACATCTTACTATATTATGCTCACTCTTCTTCTTCTTGTAAAGATGTGAGATGACACAATGCCTTTATAAGAGGAAGGGAGGTAATTCAGCATTAGACTGTGTTGACCTTGTGATGGTAGCACTGTGATGTAGCATAGCCTTAGATTACATTGACCTTCAAGAGCAGTCAATGTCAACAGTTGGGTATCCTCAATAGTTGAAGGTGTTTTTTGTTTTTGTTTTTTTCAAAGCTTTTTGAAAAACTTCATCAGAAGTTGTTTTGCCTTTCTTTTTAATTCTGTAAGTGCTGCTTCAGAGACTGTAATCCTTCTGTGATCATATGAATGACTTTAATGCTGTGTTCTCTCTGTGTTAGTTAGCTTCCTCTTACTGTAATAAATCGCCTGAGATAATCAACTTAAAAGGAAGAAGAGTTTATTTTGGCTCACAATTTCAGAGGTTTCAGTCCATGGTTGCTTGACCCTATTGCTTTGGGTGTGTGGCAACACAATATATCATGGCTGGAAAAATGGCAGAGGAGGGCTATTCACCTCCTGGTGGACACAAAGCAAAAAGAGGAAGAGAGGAAGGGGCTAGGGTCCCCAAATGCCCATCAATAGTGCACCTCTAGTTACCTAACTTCTTCTTATTAGGCCCCACCTCTTAAAAGTTCCACAACTTTTTGTCATGAGCTGGGCTCAAAGCCTTCAACACATGAGCATTTGGAGAATAGCTCAATTTCAAACTATACCACCATCTGAAGATTGTATTATGTAATTTTGTTCTTTAATCTCAGTGCAATCACAAACACCTAGTCAAGTTTCAGTAACGTCCACATGGCTGGCTCTGCTTCAGTTTCTTCTTCTTCTTTGTCTTCCTCTGTAGATGACTCAACGAGTTCTTCCAATTGCTCATGTGTTAATACTTCTCAATACCGTTGAAGGGCATTTTAGTCAGTGTGTGTTGGGGGTCGGGGGACCTAGCACTTTTCGCCACTACTGCCTGGTCCTGACTATACTTCTTCAGCTCCCTAGGCTGCTCAAAGATCCAAAAGCCTCTTTATTTTTGTTTGCTATAAACACCTTCTAAGCTAGGGTTGAAGAGTCTCCCCTGAGTGGTACACAGTTTGGAACTGTAACTGATCAAGGACCAGGCAGCCCCAATTACTGCAAGGTTATCTCCTTACCTACACCCTGAACCTTTAGATGATCCTTTCCTGGGCCCAAAACAAAATGGAAACTTGGAAACTTCCTGTTAAGAAGATAATTCCTCTTGCCCCAGACATTGTAGGTGCTCAGAAACCTCCACTGCCAGATCTGCCAAGGCAAAGAAAACCAGAAACAGCTGCTGGCCTGGCCTGAGATGGGCAAACACCAGGAGGTCACCAGCTCCCTCTCCAAGCACAGCCTGGTCTGGGACACAGTGGCCAAGAAAGTGGATATATAAGAGACTGGACTTGGGAAACCTCTCTGGCTTTAAAGCCTAAGTCTGCTCCTTGTTAACTGTACAACCTTTAGCAAATTACCTAATTTCTCTAAGCCTGTTTCTCTATCTGTACAATGGGAATAACATGACCCCAGAGCCCTGAGCAGGACCAGATGAGAGGATGCCTGCAAACATGGCACAGGGCCTGGTACTCAGTAAGGCTACAATACATGCTACTTGTTGTCACTGTCATTAATGGAGATAGTCATCCCTCTCCACCGCCTGTGAAACTGGGATCAGCACTCTCAAACCTTTTGTCCACACTTCCCCAGCTTCAGTTTGGGGATTAATTCTATGACAGTGAGGGACATAGAGACTAGGGAATCTCTAAGCAAGGCACTTGATCCTTCCCAGACTAGGAGGCCAGCATCGACTGTGGAAGAGAAGAACATCTCATCTTGGACCTTCAGGACTGGGAAGGAGCTCTCTGGAAGTAGAGAAGAGAGGGAGCTGGTATGGAGCAATCTCAGGCGTGAAGCTCAGGGGTGATGAGTATCTTGGTTTGGCTGGAAAGAGATTGTCAGGTGTGCTTGGCAGGTGATGAGGATAGAGGGGCCAGGTGGGATCAGGTGAGGATGGGCTCTCTTTGCCAAGTGCAGCTAGGAGGTTGGACTTGACTCAGAACACTCTGGGGAACTATTGAAAGGTTCTAGGGAGGAGGTGACATGTTTTAGTTTGCCTTTTAGAACATTCACTCTGGCAGCTAGAAGGCTGATGGGGTGGGGATATGGCGGATGAGACCAGGGTGTGGCCAGTATAATGCAAGGGTTGGCTGGGGTCACTATAGCCTTATTGCTTTAAATAGAATTTGGATGAACCCCTACTGTACACAAGGAGGGGACCCAGTGTCTCTCCAGAGGTCTCTGGGGTTTCTTGGAATCTTCCATTTCTCTCTTGGCAGCTCTTCTGATGCTAAGCTCCTGTGTCTGCTGAATTTCCTTCCATCCTGCACTTTGTGATCCCTGTAGGCACTGGGTCACCTCCTATTCTCTTCACTCCCCAAAGGACCCATGATCCAGGGCTCCAGGATAGCTGGCTTTTCTGTAAGTCTGGAGCAAGAGGAAGGGGTGCCATTGTGGTGGCACAACCAACCAGACAACCTGCATTTTGTCTAGATTTGTTCTTAAAAGTCACATGACCCTTCCTGTCTCATGAGGTGATCAGCATCAGCTAGTTCTACGTGGGATCCAGCCACCCTGCTGGTGTGGGACTGTCCTAAGGTATCTTTTATAGCCACCTCTCTTCTGATCCTACAGCCTATGGCCTCCAACCTTCAATGTTCCTGTTCATTTCTAAGGGCAGATAAATTAAGGCCTGTGTTGGTCTCTTCTGACCCTACTCCAATTCCTCCCAAACAGAATCTTCCCTATTAGCAAACATGCTTAGGTATGTAGGTGGCCCTAAAGTGAGAGGGTCTCTTCCCTCATGGGGACTCCAGCACCAGATTGTCATAGCAATCTATTTGCTGGGGCCCAGGGGGTTGGGGAGGCAGGGAAAGATGATGAATGTATGTTCTGTCTGTGGACGTGAAAGCAATTGTCTTAGTTCTACAAAGAGAGACCAATCTAGACCGTTAATTTCTCCATGGGTTCTCCAGGGTGGTGTGGGCACTAGGAATGGGACCTCAGTGCATTTTAATTGAATATTGATTCTGTGGTCGGTGAAGAGTCAGTGAGAATGAGCATCCCAAGGTGGGTCTTGAGCATTCTTTGGAATAAAACAAAGTAAAGGCTACCCTGGCTAGTCCCCAGCATAGGGGGTTCTGTTTGGCAGACTGGCAGAAGAAAGGGCACAAGACTTAGAATCCCATGGAATGTAGCTGAGTCTGGGCAATTGACTGAACTTCTCTGGGTTTTAGTTTTTCATCACAAACTGAGCATATGATTACTTCCTTGTAGGAAGTTTGTGAGATTGCAATAAGATTTTATGTGCCAAATCACTTGGCCTGGCCCATAGTCTGGCTTCTGAGTAATTTTGACAGATAAAGACTCTGCTGTGGATTGACCTGTGTCCCACTCAAATTCCTATGTTGAGTCCTGAATACCTAATGTGACTGCATTAGGAGATAGGGTCTTTAGGAGGTAATTAAGTTTAAATAAGGCCAAGAGTGTAGGGTCCTAACCCAGTAGGCCTGTGACCTTACAAGAAGAAAAAAGGCTGGGCACGGTGGCACACACCTGTAATCTCAATGGTTCAAGAGGCAGAGGCAGGAGGATCGCAAGTTTGAGACCAGAGGCAGTCTGCGTAACTTAGCGAGACCCTGTCTCAAAAAGTAAAAAATGGGCTGGGGGTGCAGCTCAGTGGTCCAGCACTTGCAGAGCATGCAGGTGTGAGGCCCTGGGTCCAACCCTCAGTACCACCAAAAAAAAAAAAAAAAAAAGAAGAAGAAGAAAGAAGGGTGTGTGTGTGTGTGTGTGTGTGTGTGTGTGTGTGTGTGTGTGTGCATGTACCCATG
This sequence comes from Pedetes capensis, assembly GCA_007922755.1. Lineage (NCBI taxonomy): Eukaryota > Metazoa > Chordata > Mammalia > Rodentia > Pedetidae > Pedetes > Pedetes capensis. The sequence continues at coordinate 18,089 of VMDO01004301.1, read as the reverse complement.
CAAACATGCATACCATGTAAGGACATAGCAAGAAGGCAGTGATCTGAAAGCCAAGAAGACAGCCCCACCAGAACCCCACCATACTGAGTAGCATCCTGATCTCAAACTTTTAACCTCCAGAACTGTGAGAAAATTAACTTAAGTCACCCAGTCTATGATGTTTTTTTATGGCAGCCTGTAGAGACTAATACAGGCATGTGTCCAATCTGTGGGCAGTCTGTCCTCAGAGAGTGGTGATGTAGTGGACATGGCCCTGGTGGGACAGCCTGGGGTCTCCCTTCAGGACCGCTCCTTCAATACAGGCCTTCTCTGGTCCCGTCCCCCACTTAGTTCCCATGTTGGCTTTCCTTTTTCTCTCAAATTCTCCAAGCTCCATCCTGCCTTGGAGCTGTTGGAGCTTTTTTACATGTGCCCCCTCTGCCTGTAATGCAGACCTTTGCCAGGCTCACCTTTCATTCTGAGGTCCCCTCCTCAGATGGGCCTGTCCTGGCTGCCTTGTAAGATAGTGTTGTCTTCATCCAGACTTCTTACCTTTCCTGTCCTATTCTCTTGCATCAGGCATCACTCATTGAAGGTCAATGGTCTAACAGTTTATTATCTGTTCTCCTCCATCCTTTGAGTTTAGCATGGGACTGTTGCATAATCAGAACTCAACTCATACTGAATGAATGAATGAATGAATGAATGAACAACAAATGAATCCATGAGGGTAAAGTTCTGTGCCTGTGCATTCAGCAACTTTTGAACTTGGTACCAAATTCCTTGATTTTCAGCACCATGCCTTACCCTTTGCCATAGTCAGAAGAAATGCAGTGGTTTTCCAACTAAAGGGTTTTGTGGCAGGGCTTAGTGGCTGCTACAGAGATGTCTAGACTGAGGGAGGGGTGAGTGAGTTGGTACTGAATGCTTTTCTCTACCCCCTTCCCTTTTTCCTTTTTTTTTTTCAGTACTGGAGGTTGAACCTAGGTTTTCTTTTCTTTCTTCCTTGCTTCCTATCTCTTTCTTTCCTATTTATTTATTTATTTATTTATTTATTTTTAGTACTAGGAGTTGAACCCAGAGCCTCATATATGCTGGGCAAGTGCTCTACCACTGAGCTGCATCCCAGCTCCTTTTTTATCTTTTATTTTTGAGGCAGGGTCTTGCTAAGTTGTGCAGGCTGCCTCTGGCCTCGAATTTGTGATCCTTCTGCCTGCGCCTCCCATGTATCGGGATTATAGGTATGCATCACCACATATGGCTTATTTTCTACTCTTTTAACTAGAGGGCTGAGTTTGTCTGTTGGGCTTATATGAAAAATCTCTTTAGAAGAAATGGCTCTGCAGATAGGAGAAAATGGAAAATCACAAATTGGACCCAACCTTTCCCATTACAGATGAGGAATTTGAGGGCCAGAGAGGGAGAGAGACTTGCCATATGAGAAGATCAGTGGCAGAATGCTCTATGCCCATTGGTGTCATGGTCAGGGATGGAGAAATTCTTGCCATTGAGCAATACTTGCCTTCTTAAATGCCATAATTTGGCCCTCATTCTCTAAGAACTGGGGACAGGTGAAATTATTTATGGTCAGTATTGGTCTCTTTTAGTCCCAAATGAACTTCAGGCTCAAAAATCCCCAAGGGTTCTCATGCACATGGCAAGATATCATAGGTTAACTCTGCCAGAGGCACTCGGGAGAACCCCAGCCAAAGAGCCATTGCCCTGTGCCACCTGCCTCAGTAAGTTAGCTTCAGATGGGGAGGATTTCTTTTTACGAAAACACAGAGCTGGTAAGCATGGGCCCAGCCCTCTAAGAGTCTTGTTGATGGTAGAATTATAGACTTTTCATACGAGGCCCACTTGCTGGTTTCTTAGAGCCACCTTTTTTCTATCTTTGCTGGTTTTTTTTTGTTGTTGTTGTTATTTGTTATTTGTTTTTCTTTTCCTTCTTCCCTTTCTTCATCTAGTCTCATGGAGCATTTGCTTACTGGGAGTTATGTGTTCACTATTACTGCAAACCTGAAGTTTAGTTCATCACTGGCAATCAGCTCTTATCCTCAGGGAGACCTAATTAGGTATTACAGGACTTTTGATGTTGTTTCCATGGTAACCCCCAAAGTAATGGTATACATGCAGAATATATGTCCTGGGGAACTTAAATTTATTTATCTGTGTGGTATGTGTTAATAACATCTTTTACGAGAATCTGGATTCTTTTGAAAATCTGTAATTTTTTCCCATTTTTGTTTTTTCTGCGTATATATTTTTTAAATGATGGAAATTTTCCCTGAAGTTTTTCTCCCACAGAGAGAGAAGAGTAGAGAACATAAAAGATTTGTCTCATTTTTTTCTCCCTTAATTTAGAAAAATTCGTAGTTACGCAGGAATGACAAATTTTCAGGTCGGTTGGAATATGTCTAAGCAGGATCTCCCCCAATAGCCAAGAATATTTTATTAGAGGATTTTCCTCAAATAAAGAACCCAAAGGGCCTTAATTAAGTCTTCCCAGATAGGATGGAAGAAAGCCAGTGAATCCAATGAAACAATTCCAAACTTACTTACTGTGGAAAACCCCCAAACACTAGGCAAGCCTGGGGGGTGCCCACCCCATGAGGGAGGCCTTGGGGCCTGAGGCACAGCTCTGTCTGACACCAGAGGCCAGGGGACAGTCTCCTTGTTTCCTTATCAGGACAGCTTGTCCTGGGCCCTGCAGCTACTGTATGGTAGGCTCCAGAGATTCCAGTTGAACTGGCCTGTCCTGAGCTGGCCTCCAAGAGCAGCCCTGAGGAGATGAGCAGCCCCGTCTCAGGGATGGAGATGTGGGTGGAGAGGTTCAGGCAGTCTTATAAGGAGCTGTCAGGCATCGTGTGCCACAGCCAAAAAGTAACTGTATTGTTTTCTTTGGTAGCCTCAGTAGCCATTCAGAGATGGAATGCCCACGCCAACCTCTTTGCTAGCTGCCACCTAATCAATTTATGCCCCAAAGTTGCCAGCAAGATTCACTATTTCCAGAGCCCATGTTTTCCTTCCCATGTAAATGTTATTTTGCCTTCATTCCTTGATTCAATCTACCAGCAAACTTTACTTCCAGAAAACATTCTTTATGCAAAGTAACTAAACTGTTTGCAAAATAAAAATTTTAATGCTTTGAATTATCCCTTGATATCTGAAATGATGTGTTCATGCGGTGGGAAAAGCTGGAATGGCCCCTGACGGTAATCCCCTCCCCATCACATTACCCAGTTAGCTAAGAAAGACTGGTCAGCCCAAGGACTATGTGGGGATAGGCACAGGTTCCTTCTAGGGGCTGTGGCAGGAAAATCTACAAGGAAAATGTTGAGTACGGTAGGAAAATCGCCCGACGCTTCTAATACACCAGCTTAGTGTATCAGTTAGTATTGGTACATATTAGTGTTATTGCATTATAAAGCTCTTAAAAGGTAATGGATTAAAACAGTAATCATTTAGCTCAATGATTCAGTGGGTCAGCAACCTGGGCTAGGGTTGGCTTGGTAGTTCTGCTGGTCTCACCTGTGGGATACTTCTGTCACACAACTGGGTCTAGGACAACCTCACTCAAATGCCTGGCAGCTGGTCCTCACTGCAGGCCAGAGTGACAGGGATAATGAGACCATGTGTCTACAGCAAGCCGCATGGCCCTGACATTTATCAAACCTCTGCTGTATTACATTTTCTAATACACCATTGGCCAAAGCAAGGCCGATGGCCAAGTTCAAACTTAACTGATTGAGCAATAGGCCATGCCTCTTGCTAGGTGGGCACTGTCCCATGTAGAGAAGCAAACATAATCTGCATTTTTGTAAGCTGCATGCCAAGTGTGCCTTATTTCTGTCTCCAGGTGCCGCTAAAACCCAATCTTGCTCAAAAAGCTTTCCAACAAGGGTCTTTGTCCTTCCTCTCTGATGCTAGAGTCACTTCCGGTTGCAAGCTGATTCATGGGGCATGTGTTTGACTCATATGCCTCCACAGTGTCCTAACCTCATTTTTTTTTTTTTTTTTTTTTTGTAGTACTTAGGGGTTGAACCCAGAGCCTCGCATGTACTTTGCAAGTGCTCCACCACTGGGCTGTACCCTCAGCCCATTTATTTACTTATTTTTAATTTTGAGTCAGGGTCTTGCTAATTTATGCAGGCTGCCTCTGGCCTTGAACTCACTATCCTCCACCTCCCAAGTTGCTGGGATTACAGGCATGTACCACCATGCTTGGATCCTAATTAGTTTTTACTGATTGTTTTATTGAATTGAGTTGAATCAAGTTAGTTCTCCTTTTTCTCTAATTACAAGCTACTTAATGGCAAGTTTGAAATCACTCTGTTGTGTAAAACCTCCCTCCCAAAGTTCTTGGGAGCATTCTAATGTGCTGAAAATCTCACAAACTCTCAGAACCGGCTGTGAAGTAGCAGAAAGATTGGGTCTGGAGCCACTTCCATACCGGGCATGCTCTGAGGAAGGAGAGGACTTTCAGGAGCCCATGGCCTGTGGCACTGAAGCCTTACATTTTCAGGCTGGCCCTACCCTAAATGAGTAAAATCACTGTTTGAGGTTTAGGAGGCAGCAGGGCTGAGCATCCCAGAGTCTCCTTTCTTACCCAGGGAAGCCACCAGGCAGGTGGTGAGCCCAGGCCAGGTCAGAACACTCATTTGTCAGTCCCCTGCCTCTGACATTTCTCCCAGGCGCTCCCTCCCTGTCTCATGCCACATTCTGTCCACATCACCTCAGTACTTTTCCAAGATCTATCAGAGGCAGTCAAGATGTTCCAGAACTCTGGCTGGGTGACGGAGACCAAATTCTGGGGGAGGAAAGTGATATAAGGAGCCACTTGCATATTCCTCCTGACCCCTCCAGTCTATAACTACTCATGATCCTGGTTCCAGGTTAGCTCTAGAACTTTCGAAGTTTTGGAGATCACGTGGAATAGTTTATTCCAGATTGGACCACCCTTTGGGAATAGGGTGGTGTCCTTTCCCATGGCACCATATGAGTAGTCAGGTCCTTTGTTAGTCATAGTCTTAGGAATGAATTTTCTACAGAAATTTCCATTTTGGGTGGTTAACAAGGGCTCCTGGCAATCTGTCCTATTCTTCATATAACACAGTCATCTACCTTTCCCAACCTCTGCCTTTATTCATCAAAATTTGCCTGACCTCCCATGGTGTACCAGGCAGCATTTTGGGCATTGGAAGGTGAGATGAGCCAGGTGTGGGTTCTATCCCAAAGAGGCCACACGTGAAGTGGGAGGCACCAGCAGGAGGGTCTGTGGAGAGCCACAGGATTACAACTTCTTAGAGAAGAAGGCATCTCAGAGACCTACATCTAATCCTTCCCCTCATTCCTCAGAGGGGATGGAGACCAAGAGAGGAAAGAACACACATTCAGTGGTAGTTAGTGATTCACAAAACAAGCACTCATTTAACACCTACTGTATGATAAGATCTGGACTAGGCACTGGAGATTCTACAGTCTCTTTGGAGCTTTAGCTGTGACTAGTGGGTGAGCCCAGCCCTGGTTACACTTTAGAGTCACCTGAACAGGTTTAAGGATGGCTTTTAGTTCAGTTGGTAGAGTGTTGCTCTGTGCTCTCTGAAGCCCTGGATTTGATCTCTAGCACTGCAAAAATGGAAGAAGGACCTGGCATCCCACTCCTGAAAAAATCCTGAAACAATCAGCCAATGAAAATCCTATGTATAGCAGAGAAGCACTGACATAGTGCAAGGCATGGCACAGTGTCAGGGCATGTTTCATTCTGTCGTACATAGGATCGCTAAGAGTCGGACCTGACTCAATGGCACCTAACAACAATTAGTGGGGGGTTTAACAACAATCCCAATATCAGAAAGCCATCCCAGAGATTCAGATGTACTTGGTCGGAGCTCAGTGTGGGGTTTCGTTCATTCATTCTTCTCTCCTCTCCTCTCCTCTCCTCTCCTCTGCTCTCCCCTTCCTTCCTTCCTTCCTACCTTCCTTCCTTCCTTCCTTCCTTCCTTCCTTCCTTCTCTTGTTAGGTTGCCCAGGCTGACTTCAAAATGTATGGAGACCAAGAGAGGAAAGAACACACAGTCAGTGGTAGTTAGTGGTTAACAAAACAAGCACTCATTTAACACCTACTGTATGGTAAGATCTGGACTAGGCGCTGGAGATTCTACCCCAGGCTCTCCAAGTGATTCTAACATGCAACCAATTTGAGAACCGCTGGTCTAAGTGGAGAGACGACAAAAATGTGATAAAGATCCAGGTGTGATGGCTTATGCTTGTAATCCCAGCACTTGGGAGTCTGAGGCAGGAGGATCTTGAGTTTGAGGGCAGCCTGGGCTATGTAAGTGAGACCTTGTCTCAAAAAACAAAACAAAGCAAAACAAAACAAAAAACCCCACCAAAACACAAAAACCAACCAAACAAAAACCCCACAACCAAACCTAACAAAACAAACAAGAAACAAGAAGAAAAAAGACAGAAAAACCTGGTTAAAAAATGCATAACTGAGATTTGTGCTTTTTGAGGGATGAACAGGATGCTGTATAAGGTAAGAGCAGAGCAGGGTGTCTGTGATGTGTCCTAAATCTGAAGTGAGTGAGGCCACATTTGGAGAGCTGTGATCTCATAGGTCAGGAAATAGAAGGCATAGGATGTCTTCATATGGGACAGCTATGGGATCTTCTGGGACATCTCACTCTGCAGATCCCCAAAACCCTGCAGTGGAGCCCTGCCTAGAAGGGGCTTTCAATCTGCAGCCTGGAGTATCTGTCCTCGTTCCCCTACTCCACCCATGGAGTCCCCCACTCCAATACACACTGGCCCCAGGTCAACCAGCTTCATACCCCTCCCCACTTTTAGGGTAGTTTGTAAAGCATAGTCCCGTTCCTTATCTGCATTAATGGACCCTAACACTAATCCTTTGAGGTAGGCAGGGTCAAGGTCAATATTCCCATGACAGAGATGGGGAAACAGGCTCAGAGAAGCCCTGTGATTGACCCAAGATCCCATGGTTAATAACTGGGTGTAGGTGACTTCTGTTTCTCTATCCAGCCTCCAACTCTACTACCCTGTGTTGCCCCTACCTGCCCTGCACCAGGAAAATGAAACAGGTGGGGCACCTGAGAGGCAGATGGGGACATGACCCTGGGACCAGCTCCTTCCTGTCCAGCTGAGCAGAGCTGTTGAGGCCCTGTCCTTCTACTGGGATGGTGAACAATCCCATTCACCATCAGACAATCAAAGGAATCTGTTATGCTTTGTTTCAGTTCCTGGCCAGAGTGAACCCAGTTACTATAGTAACTGGGTGTGATTCTTTGTTACAGGGTGGATAGTTTTAATTTTGTAATTAAAGAGTTTGGCCAGACAATCACGTTGCCATGGCTTGGCCTGTTGGGTGGCAATTAGGAGCAGAGGGACCCCTCAGAATGACCTTAATTGATGGGGGAGTTACAACTGGGAAAACTGCAATGGAGAAGGAGGAGAAGTATCTCTCTTGGCACCATGCTGGCACCCTCCTCCTTTCTGAGATGACACCTTCCAATTAGAGTCCTGGTAAGGTTGGGCCCCTTCCATAGTAGCCTCTGCTTCCACTTCATGATCCTCATCTGGGAGACTGCTCAGAGCTGTTTTGCTATACCCTGAATATCTACACCCCTGATGGAGGGCTGTTAACGTGTTTGTTGAATGAATGCTTATGATCTTATGTAGTTTCACACCCATTATGACTTTGTACATTCACAAGGCAGGAAGAAGGGGAAACTGAGGCTCCACGATATTAGAGACTCGCCTGCGTGGTACTACCTGCTTCCCTGGCCTGGGCAGCACAGGCTGTCTCCTGGATCCTTGGATAGAGGGGTGGTGACCTGTGGGACGGCAGTGGAGGAGGAAGAAGAGGGGTAAATGACTAACTTCAAAATAGAGGAGTGGAGCCCAAGGGTGAGGAGGCACTGGGTCCAACCAAGTGAAGGATCCCTCATCTCTGATCCCTGAGGCAGGGTGAAGTAGGAGAAAAAAGAAGCTTGGTTTCATCAGCCTTTGACCAGCCCCCTAATCCAACCCAGTGTCTCTGTTCCTCCCTCTGTATGGATGCTCTATTTCCAGGTTAAAAAAATGTCTTCCCCCTGCCCATGCCCCAACATTAACTTCGTTTTAACCCAGCCTGGCTGCCCTCTTGCCTTGCTGGGCAGGCCACCCTGAGATTCATGGGCTGCTCCCCTGCCAGCATGTGCTGGTATGGGGGCCCTTCTGCCCCAGCTCACAGCGCCAGCCCACCAGCCCACATTAGGCTACAGGACTTTGCCCTCAGCTCTTCATTAAAGACCAAGAGAAGCAGCCCTGGAGAGTAAGAGTCCCCTGGAGCCCTGCCACAGGCAATGTCGGGGGCTGGAGTCCTGCACGGGGTGCCTGTGTCAGGGACAGTGGGGAGAGCATGAGCTGGGACAGGCATCTGCCAGAGCTGCTGGTGGGTTGAGGGCCCAGTGCTGGGGTGTGATGTGGGGATACACCTTCCATCACCTCTCAGATGTGAGGCGAGCACCTGCCCGGGAAGCCCCACCCACAACTCAGCTCAGGTCTCAGCCTCACCCTCCAATAATCAGATCCTTAGGCATGTCCCGGCTGGGCAGGATCTTCATGCCTTCTCATTTCACAGAGGTGGGGATGGGGGCACAGAAGGGAAGGCTATGAAATCCTTGTCACAGTTGTCAAATATGGTAGGGTCCAACATTGGGACTTACTTGAGGACAAAGTCTGGCCTTCCCCAAGTGTGAATCCCAGCGTGAAGTGCAGGTGAGGCACACAGCAGGCACAGAGTGAATGCTTATTTGAGCAGTGTGCATTCTTGTGTGTGGCAGCAGGAATCTCGGCTTCACAGAAGGTACCTTAGACATGATTGAGCCCAGTCCCCATTTTAAGAAAGACCAGGCCAGGTGCCATGCCGCATGCCTGTAATCTCAGCTACTTGGGAGGCTGAGGCAGGGGGATTGAAAATTCAAGGCCAGAGGCAGCCTTCACAACTTATCAACACCCTGTCTCAAAACTTAAAAATGGGAAGCAGCTCAGTGGTAGAGCACTTACCTAGCATATTCAAGGCCCTGGGTTCAATTCCTCAATACTGCACACAAAACAAACAAGCCCATCAAGATGCTATCCATTAGTACGGCTAAAGGCAATTGCTCATAGCTTATAGCTGTACCCATGATAGTTAATAGTGTGTGCTGGGTGCTAGGCAGGTTTTATGCATGTTGTATATACTAATCCATTGTAGCCTTGTGGTGACCTGTATGCAATGGGTATTATCATCCCCAGATATGCAAACCAAAGCACAGAGAGGTTCAGTAATTCACCCAAGACCACAGAGCCAGCTAGTGCTATGATCAGAAGTCTCCAGAGCCCATGCCATTTTATCCACTGCTCAAGAGTACAAAGCTGTTGACTTGGCCAACAGACACTTGCCAGCCCCTTCTGAGGAGGACACATCTCTTTCCATCTCTGCACCCCCTCCAGGGCTCAACTCCAACTGCTGAGCCTCATGGATGTGTTTTTTTTTTTTTTTTTTTGTTGTTGTTGTTGTTTTTTGATACAGAAGAGCTTCTTCCTCCTCTTCCTGAAATAGTCAGGTTGGGGGCCTGGTACCTTCAGGCTGGAAGAGACCTTAGAAGTAAATAGTAGAAAGGAACCAACCCAACTCTTTTTTCCCTCCTGCAATCCTCCCTCAACACACTGGTGATATTGTAGTCACCAAATTTGTGAGGTTCCTGTCCACATATCCAAACAATTCTCTCTTTCTCTCTCTCATTCTCTCACTCTCTCTCTTTTGCTCTCGCTCTTGTTTGTTTTCTGAGACAGGGTCTCACTATATAACCCAGACTGGCCTCCAACTTGCACTTATCCTCCTGCCTCAGCCTCTCGAGTGTTGGGATTACAAGTGTGTGTCACCACACCAGCTTCCAAACAGTTGGTGTCCTATAATTTAGCTCTATTGGTACACTATCTACTGGAAGTTAGCATTAGATCTCACAGGATAAGGGCCCCGTCGCACAACACTGCCCCACTTGTGGTTCTGACTGACTGGCTGTAAACCAGGGGCTCCCATGACTTCCCCTTCAGATTTGACTGATTTGCTAGAGCAGCTTACACAGCTTGGGGAAGCACATTTCTTGTATATTATAAAGATACCATACAGGATACAGACGAATAGCCAGATGGAAGAGATTCGCAGGGCACAGTATGTGGGAAGGGGGCCTGCAGCTTTCCTGCCCTCCCTGGGCGTGCTACCTTCCAGACACCTCCTGTGTTCAGCAGTCTGGAAGCTCTCTACACTACGTCCTTTGGATTTTTATGGAGGCTTCCTTTCATAGGCATGATTCATTTAACCATTGACCATTGTTGATCAACCCAACCTCCAGCTCCTCTCTCTTCCCAGGAGGCAGCAGGCTGGGTCTGAAAGTTGGTTCCCCCGGCCTCCAGCTCCTGTCTGAGGCTGCCCAGGAGTCACCATCTGGCAGTCATCACACTGACATTCAAAAGACACTTGACACTTTGGAAATTTATGCGTTTTTGTTGTTGTTGTTTGTTTGTTTTATAGTGCTTCGGATGCAACTGAGGGCAGTGCACATGTGAGGCAAGCACTCTACCATCGAGCAGCACCCTCAGCTAGGGGTTTTAGTAGTTTTTTGTCTAAACTAGGATAAAGACCAAATGTATTATTTCTTATTATAAATCACCATATCCCAGGAAGCAATTTCCAGAGGTAAAAATTGAGGCCCAAAGAGTAAAGTGTCTTAGCTTAGCCAGGGCCTCCAGCTGAACCTGAATCCAAGTCTCCCAGCTCCCCACCCAGGGCTGTCACCATGGGAGACCACTGAGAAAGGCCCAGCAGCCTTCCCCAGCCTCCCTCTCTTCTCTCAGTGCTGCTGTGCACTTTCTGTCCTGGCCGCACTAATGGGCTCTCTGCTCCCGCCAGCTCTTCGTGATCGACAATGGAGCAGATGACTGGAGGATAGCCATGACCTACGAGCGCATCCTCTATATCAGCCTGGAGATGCTGGTGTGTGCCATCCACCCTATTCCTGGTGAATACAAGTTCTTCTGGACGGCACGCCTGGCCTTCTCCTATACACCATCGCGGGCAGAGGCCGATGTGGACATTATACTGTCCATCCCCATGTTCCTGCGCCTATACCTGATTGCCCGCGTCATGCTGCTACACAGTAAGCTCTTCACTGATGCCTCCTCCCGCAGCATTGGGGCCCTCAACAAGATCAACTTTAACACCCGCTTCGTCATGAAGACCCTCATGACCATCTGCCCTGGCACTGTGCTGCTGGTGTTTAGCATCTCACTCTGGATCATCGCTGCCTGGACCGTCCGAGTCTGTGAAAGGTATTCCTATGAGTCCCATTATCTGCTCAGCTGGGGCCTCCTGAGCACAGAGCCAGGCTGAGACCGGGAAGGGAGGAGGAGCAGGGATGCCAGGAGGTGTATGATGGAGGAGACGGGCATGTACCCAAACACTTCAAAGGAGAAAATGGGAGAGAGAGGAGGGCGGAGCTGGGGCTGAATGTGAACTGGAACACAGAAACATTGGAACCCAGGTAAGCTGGGAAAGACACACATATAACATTCCCCATTTTTGGTTCCCTGTTTGTAGAGCAACGCAACAAAGCCTTCTGTTTACATCATTAATTCTCACTCATGTATGGTTATTTTTGTATTATTTTCTTTTTGAGATTTTTAATGCTCATTAATGTTTTAAAATAGGGGTCTTCAACCCCTGGGCCACAGACAGGTACTGGTTTGCGGCCTGTTAGGAACTGGGTTTCACAGCAAGAGGTGAGCAGCAGGTGAGCTGGTGAAGCTTCATCTATATTTATGGCTGCTCCCCATCAGTACCTATCTCCAAACCATCCTTTCCCCCACACCCCCATCTGTGGAAAAATTGTCTTCCATGAAACTGAAACTGGTCCCTGGTGCTCAAGAGGTTGGGGACCACTGCTTTATAGGCTCTGGGAATTCCTGCAGTAAAGAAACCTGTTCACTTTTGTTTAGTCCAGATTTTCTCAAAAGTATTTGTCCAGAAACCCTTTTCATTGTACAACACAACTGATGTCTCCCCACTCAAGGTTTGGCCCACAGATCAGCAGCATTGGCATCACAGGGGACTTGTTAGAATGCAGAATCCCAGGCCTTACCCAGAACTACTGAATCAGAACTTGCATTTTAACAGGCTTCCACCATGATTCACAGGTACTTTAAAGTCTGAGAAGCACTGCACTGATGGGATATGCTTTGAGAAATGTTTTAGGAGGCTGATGGTTGGGCAGTGATTCAGTGAAATGGCTGAAGGGAAAACAGGAGGATGTAGTTTAATGGAGACCAGGGCTTAGGAATGTCACGCCAGTCCTCAGAACAGCCATCTGCAAGGCTTGGGGTTAGGACTGTTGCTACCTCCTTCTGCCATCACACTCAAGCTGCCCTTTGTGACTCCTCTCCCTTTCAAGCTGGCCCTGAATATTATCTTGTTTTATTTTGTTTTGCTTTTTGAACCATGTAGCCCACACTGGCTTCAAACTTGAGATCCTCCTGCCTGTGCCTCCTGAGTGCTGGGATTACAGGCCTATGCCACCACACCTGGCTTTGAATATTCACTTGCATCTGATTTCACATGTGAACTACAAATCTAGGTTAGAAACCTAAGTAGCTGTGAGAACTAGGGCAAATTACTTAACCTGTCTGGGTCTCAGTTTCCTTATTTTAAAATGAGGGTCACTGGAAATATAATGAAGATCTGTTCCCTGGAGAGAAAGAAGTTTTGTCATGTTGGAAGCCCTGGGAAGCATCCTGTGTCATTTACACAGATCCTAGTATTCATCTTTAATTCATCAAGACTTACAATTTTATTGCCAAATCTTCCATGCCTGAGCGTTTTAGCAGAGATAAAATGAGATGAAGAAGTCTGAAGAAGAGTTAGCCTAAGCTGATCTTTGAACCTTATTTCCCACCTATTCGGAGATGTTCTGTTTGTAGACATTTCTTTCAGATTTCTGGCTAACAGACACAGTCAAATTGAGAGGGCATTTTGCTATGGCAGAGGGAAGGCCTTAGGCAGGGCTAGTCCCTGAGTACCAGGGCATTCAGTGTTGGGAGGCTTCTCACACAGAGCCCAGGGCCACACCTACCTATTTATTTAGAGCCTGGCCCTTGTTCAGCAGCTGGCATCACAGCATGTGCTCCAAGTGGGGCCTCACCACATGATACTTCATGAGCCCTGGCAAACTGACACCATCCTGCAATGGGGAAAGCGTGTCTGTCCTTGGCATCTAACTCCAAACTCATCCTCCTGGTACTCTATTCCTTATCCCTTCCTTCCTTCCTTCCTTCCTTCCTTCCTTCCTTTCCTTCCCTTTCTTTTCTTTCCTTGAGACTGTATCTCCCTGGAACTCAAGATCTTTTGCCTCAGCATCCCAACTGGTACTCTTCCTTGTGGTATCTTAGATGAGCAACATTGTGCTGGTCATCTTACCTCTCTGGGCTTCAATTTTCTCATCTGTAAGCTAGGGATAATAATGTCTACTTTACAAGATTTGTTATTAGAGTCAAACAAGGTAATGCATATGAACGGTATATTACAATGGTACAATGGCAGTGAAATTAATGATAATAGCATAGGTCCCTGGATAGCTCTTGGGAACTCTGTGACTGCCTTCTTATAGTTAGAACAAATGGACTCCTACCAAACACAGCTTAGCCTCTTTCTGTTTTCCTTTCTACTTGATGGAAGCACGTTTTCTAACAATAGCAATTGAATCCAGATAGCCCTTTAAGGCCTGTGAAGGTGTCCATGTCTTCATCAACCCTGTTTGGCATATTTTTCAAATGAGCAAACAGGCTGAACATGCAACAAAGTATTCACAAGTGAGCTTCATTGCTTACTGAAACTGTCACTGCTGGAAAATAAGCATGTTTCAAAGTGTCTAGTTTTCAAAATACTTTGTTTGATACTCAATGGCCTTCCATAGCTTCCACATCCAGGCTGGGTTAGCCTGGACCTTGGCAGGACACTGGGGCACTCTCTCTACCGGCATAACTCACAAACCCCAGGGCAAATACACCAAACAGACAAAGAACAAGTCAGAAGTCCTCAACAGTTCTCATTTCCTGGGGAAAGGCCATTTGACCACAAGACTTCTGCTTAGATATGACATGAGGTATATGGTACACAAGCTCAGTGGGCATTGCCTTTGCTCAGGCTTTTTAGGAACTTACCCTGTGCTGGATCTAGGTCAAGTGCTTCATGCTCTCCCAGCTCACCCTCCCAGAGGACCTATGGCAGAAGTATCTGACTGTCCCCCCTTAGAGTCACTGCTGTGAAGTAATTGGCTCAAGGTCACAGAGCTGGTAGATGTGGAGCCAGAATGTGAGGCTGATTCTAACTGTGAGCATCATGCTGGTCTTGTCAGCTCAGGCTAGATCCCACACTCACAAGGAAACTGTGTCCCAGAGGCTCTTGGCCACTTCCCCAACTGAATTTCTGGGTGTGATGGCTAATCCTCAGTGTCAGCTTGACAGGATTTAGGAGATGGAGGGGGCAGGGCACACCCCATGGTGTAACTGTGAGGATTAACTGAGGGGGAGACCCACCTTGAAGTGGGCAGCACCATCCCATGGGCCGGGGACCTAGATGGAATAAAAGGGGAAAAAGGAAGCAACCAGTGAGGGCTGGTGGTCTTGCTTTCTCTACTTCCTGTCCACCATGATGTCAACTGCTCTGTTCTACCATGCCCTTGCTTGCCATCGTGGACTGAGGCCCTGAAACTGGGAGCCAAATAAAGCTTCCCTTCCTTAAGTTGTTTCTGTCAGGCATTTTGCTCACAGAGATGCAAAAGCTGACTAACACACAAAGCTGCTAAGACTTGTACTTAAATCCCAAGCTTCTTGTTCTGGCTGCCTCTGATGTTTGTGCCCTTGACCATTTTGTTATGCTAAATGGCTGGCTTTGTGTTCAATTCAAACACATGTGTGTATTGCAGACACTGTGGTGCACCACCTGGATGTCCCCTGCAGGCCCTGCCTCTCACTCCCTTACCTAGGGTTGTGTTGGCTGTGACCAAGTCCTGATCCCAGAAATGCCCTGGCAAAAGGGAGTTTCTGGGCTCAAGGTCAATCCCTTGTCCAGGGGCAGCAAGACTCCATTGATTGTCAGTGATAGAGTTTAAAGGCTCACCCCCTTTGCCTCCAATAGGACAACTCTATAGGGCCACCAGGCTCTAAGAGTCCTTTAGGACTCTTGGGTCTCTGTTGCCACTGCAACACACTCAGACTTCTCCCTGTGCCCAGTCCTGCTTTCCTTACGCACCACCGATGCTGATCCTGAGAGCAGCCCCAATATAATTCCCGTCCTCAAATCTCAGAGCCTCAGACTCTTTCCCAGGAATCGATATATAGAACTATGAAAACATGTATATATATTTCCTAATCAGGAAAAGCACTTCTCTTATAAAAACTAACCAATTTCTTTTAGAATCAAGTTTAAATGGTCCTGTCCTTCCCAATGTCAAATAATAAGTAAGATTGACACAGACCTTGAGACAGGAATTATTCAGCTGGGTACTAGACAGAAACTGGAAACAGGGGATGCACTGAGGAACTGAAGAATCAGACTGGGGAACTGGGATGGGAGGGTGATATGAACGAGATGAACTTGCTCTCTCTCAGCCCAATCTGGTAATGAATCTATCACCTTTGACATCACACAGGGTAAGTGGCTTGCCCAAAGTCCCATAGCAGTATGACAGGTTCTAGAAAAACCCATGCCTGCTGATGCCCAGAGCAGAGCTTGTTCACATTCCAGGTGGCTTTCATCAGCCTGGACTTATCTCTAGTTGTATACACACACTTCTGAAGTTGCTATGGAAATTCCTCTTCGGCAAGATGCATTTTAAAAGACATGTCTCATATCTAGGGTTGGCTTTTATGTGGCAATAAAGCTTTTTCACATTTCCTCCTGCCAAGGAGGGAGAGGAGTTAGTAATTGTGCAGAATAGCCGCACTGCTGAGAGGGCAGTGCCTGGTTGCCAGGAGGGCAGCGACAACATCACGCTTGTTTTGCTGGGACCCCAGAGAGGCATTACATCACCGGTTCTGAGCCTGACAGTTGCCGCGCTCGGCATTCTCTGGGATTCTCCTGGCTGCATGCCCACCTCCCACAGGCCTCCCAGGGCTGCTGGAGGAACCTCCTCATTAAACACTGTCAAATGCCAAGCAGCCTTATGGGGCAGAGACCAGCGGAGGCCCCAGGTCCCAGCGCAGCAGGCTGGGGAAGTCGGCTTTCCCTGCACGCTCTGAACAATGGTCTGCCGGCTCATATTTTTGTGTTTATCTCCTCGGAAGAAGTGGCAAGGCCTCCACAGCATGGATGTGGGCTCAGTCTTTCTTTGTAAATGACCTCCCTGGCCTCCTTCAGTGGATGGAGCCCCTTGACTCCTGGGACTCCAAGACCTGTAGACAGGCCGTCTGTCTCAGGATTTCAGGATCTCAGGCCTTCCAGCCTGTCAGCACGTGTTTGGTTATGATGGTGTGAATGTTTGTTTTATTTTTCTGCATGTGTGTATGTTTTTTTAAATATAAATCCTCTTTTTCTTTTTTCTTTTTTTTCTTTTTCCTCTGGCACTGGGGGTTGAACCCAGGGCCTTGCGCTCACATATTTTGCAAGTGCTGTACCACTGAGCTGCACCGTCAGCCCATTTTTGTACTTTCTGTTTTGAGACAGGGTCTTGCTAAATTACACAGATTACCTCTGGTCTCAAATTTGGGATTCTCCTTCCTCCGCCTCCTGAGTCTCTGGGATTACAGGCATGTGCCACCAAGCACATGAGTATGTTAATGAGGAATTTGATTCTGGAGTCCTGGCCCCACAGGCTGGAGATACACAGCCCATTCTGGGGGGCTGGACATGTAGCTCAGTGGTAGAACACTTGCCTAGCATGCATGAGTCCCTGGGTTCATCCCTAGCACCACAAAGAGGAGGAAGAAGAAGAGGAGGAGAAAGAGTAAGAAGGCCAGCCCATTCTCTTTCTCATACAAACAGAGCCATCACTCCTGTAGTAAGGAAGATAAAAGACATCTCCTTCCTCCAGCCCCTTCTGTCTCTGCCTTAGACAAGTGGGTCTGTACCAGCCAGCACTGGGGAACAAGAACACAGCTCCCTCTGCCTGCCTTTCTTCCCAACCTCCTGTCACCTCTATCTGGGGACTTGTCTCTAAGAAAGCAGTAGGGAGTTGGTATAGAGGATGAAGTACTTACATGCGGGTGGTAGAAGCTTCCAGCTGAGCCCTGTAGGTCAAGCAGGGCTGAGAGCCTGAGAACAGTCAGGCTGGGGACCGCAGTTCTTATGAGCCTCTCTGGCGAGGCACAACTTCCATGTGGAGATCATGCAAGGATGCATGGGGACTATGGGGAAAAAAGGATCAAAACTTCTATTTATTTTATTTTATCCAAAAGAAAAAAAGTAAACTTGGGCTAGTATTGAATATACAGGTGGAATGTAACACACTTGTACAGTTTATTTTTTTATGTATGTATATATATACATATATATGTATGCACATGTTGTCTGTTGTTAGATGCTGTCCAGTTGGTGTCCAACTCATAGTGACCCTATACACAACAGGCGAAATACTATTGCCAGTGCTTCTCTGCTATTCATAGGGTTTTCAATGGCTGATTGTTTTTTGGGAGTGGGTTGCTGGGTCCTTCTCCCAAGCCTACAGTATCTGGTGTTCCCAGGCGGTCTCCCATCCAAGCACTAACTAGGCCCGACCCTGCTTAGCTTCTGGGATCTGACAGGATCAGATGCCACAGTCCTACAGCTGCAGGCATGTATACACATATATACGTGTAAATAAAACAGAGGGTGGCACATGATTTTAAAAGTTTGTAAACTAGTCAGTTGCCATGGCATATGCCTGTAATCCCAGTGACTCAGCAGGTGGAGGCAGAAACATCAAAAGTTTCAGACCAGAGGCAACCTGCACAACTTAACAAGACCTTGTCTCAAAAAAAAAAAAAAAAAAAATTAAAATGAGGCTAGTGGGTGAAGCCCAGTGGTAGAGTACCAC
>VMDO01004300.1:58119-127892 GCA_007922755.1 Pedetes capensis | reverse complement strand
CTATGTTTTGTTGACTATGCAAAGGCATTTGATTGTGTGGATCATAACAAATTATGGATAACACTTTGGAAAATGGGAATACCAGAACACCTAATTGTGCTCATGAGAAACCTGTACATGAACCAGGAGGCAGTTGTTCGAATAGAGCAAGGAAACACTGTGTGGCTTAAAGTTGAGAAAGATGTGCACCAAGGCTGTATACTTTCACCCTATCTCTTCAATTTATACGCTGAGGAAATAATGTGAGAAGCTGACCTTTATGAGGAAGAACACAGCATCAAGATTGGAGGAAGACTCATTAACAACCTGCGTTATGCAGATGACACAACTCTGCTTGCAGAAAGTGAAGAGGATTTAAACCACTTACTGATGAAGATCAAAGATCATAGCCTTCAACACGGGTTACGACTAAACATCAACAAAACAAAAATCCTTAAGACTAGGTCAGCACACAATTTCACAATAAATGGAGAAAAGATTGAAGTTGTCCAAGATTTTGCTTTGCTTGGCTCTATAATCAACACCCGTGGAAGCAACAGTCAAGAAATCAAAAGATGCATTTCTCTAGGGAAAACTGTGGCAAAAGATCTCTTTAGAGTATTGAAAAGCAAAGATGTCACATTAAAGTCTCAGTAGTTGGAAGGTGTGTCTGACTCATGCCATGGTATTTTCAGTGGCATCATATGGTTGTGAAAGCTGGACATTGAACAAGAAAGACAGAAAAAGAATTGATGCTTTTGAATTGTGGTGCTGGAGACGTCTATTGAATATACCACGGACTGCCAAAAGAACCAACAAATCTGTCCTAGAAGAAGTACAACCAGAGTACTCCTTGGAAGCAAGAATGGCCAGACTTCTTACATGTTTCGGACATGTAGTCAGGAGAGATCAATCCCTGGAGAAGAACATCATGTTTGGGAGAGTGGCAGGTCAATGCAAAAGAGGAAAACCCTCCACCAGATGGATTGACACAGTGTCTGCAACAATGGGTTTAAACATAAATAAGATCGTTTGCCTGGCACAGAATCAGCAAGTGTTTCAATCTGCTGTACATAGGGTCACTATGAGTTGTACTCGACTCGATGGTACCTATCAACACCATATGTATATATATATATGTATATATATATATGTTGTTGTTGTTAGGTGCCGTCAAGTCGGTATCCGACTCATAGCGACCCTCATAGGGTTTTCAATGGCTGACTGCTTCGGGATTGCCTTGGGAGTGGATTGCCAGGTCCTTCTCCCATTTTTGCGGTGCTGGGAACTGAACTCGGGGCCTCAGAGACTGCAGCGCAGCGCTCTACCCACTGAGCTAAATCCCAGCCCATATATATATATATATATATATATATATATATATATATCCTAACATCTACAAATGAGAGAAAACATGCCATCTTTTTGGGTCTAGCTTAATTCACTTAAAATGATGATCTCTATTTCCATCCATTTTCCAGCTAATGCCATAATTTTGTCTTTCTTTATGGCTGAATAAAATTCCATAGTGTATATATATCACAATTTCCTTATCCACTCATTTGTTGATGGACACCTAGGATGATTACATATCTTGGCTATTGTGAATAATGCCACAATAAACATGGATGAGCAGGTATCTCTGTAGCATATTGACTTATATTTCTTCAGATATATACCTGGGAGTGGGAAATCTTGGTTATATGGCAGTTCTATTTTTAGTTTTTTGAGGTACCTCCATAATGATTTCCATAGTGGATGCACCAACCTGCATTCCCACCAGCAGGGTATAAGGTTTTCTTTCTCCCCTCATCCTTGCATCCTTGCCAACATTCGTTGATGTTTGCTTTGTTGATGGTAGCCACTCTGAATGCAGTGAGATGGTATCTCAGTGTAGTTTTGATTTGCATTTCCCTGATGGCTAAGGATGTTGAACATTTTTCCATATGAGTATTGGTCTTTTGTATTTCTTTTTTTGAGAAGTTTCTGTTCAATTCTTTTGTCCATTGTTTGATTGGCTATTTTGCTTTTATGGTGTTTAATTTTTTGACCTCTTGTTATATTCTAGGTATTAATCCCCTGTCTGATGTATAGCTGGCAAAGATTTTCTCCTATTGTGTAGGTTGTCTCTTCACTCTGATAATTGTTTCCATTGCTGTGCAAACGGTTTTTGATTTCATGCAATCCCATGTGTCAATTCTTGGTATTGTTTCCTGTGCTTTTGGGGTCTTAGTCAGAAAGGCCTTGCCTATGTCTATATTGTGAAGTGTTTCCCTTATGTTTTCCTCTAGCAATTTCAAAGTTTCAGATTTTACATTAAGGTCTTTGATCCATTTTGAACTGAGTTTTATATAAGGTGAGAAAGTGGGATCTAATTTCAGTCTTCTGCACGAGGATATCTAGTTCTCCAAGCACTACTTATTGAAAAGGGTATCTTTTCTCCAACTTATATCTTTGGCACCTTTGTCAAATATCAGGTGTCTGTAGTTGCATGGGTTTATATCTGGATGTTCTATTCTGTTTCATTGGTCTATATATCTGTTTTTGTCCCAGCATGATGCAGTTTTTGTTACTATGGCTCTATGTTGTTGTTAGGTGCCGTCGAGTCGGTATCTGACTCATAGCGACCCTCATAGGGTTTTCAATGGCTGACTGTTTCGGGATTGCCTTGGGAGTGGATTGCCAGGTCCTTCTCCCATTTTTGCGGTGCTGGGAATTGAAATCGGGACCTCAGGGACTGCAGTGCAGCGCTCTACCCACTGAGATAAATCCCAGCCCATGGCTCTATAGTATAATTTAAAATCAGGAATTGTGATGTCCCCTGCATTATTCTTTCTGCTCAGGATCACTTTAGCAATTCAAAGTCTTTTGTGCTTCCAAATGAATTTTTGGATTATTTTCTTTTGATGCAGATTGTATTATATCTGTATATTGCTTTGAGTAATAAAGCATTTTCAGAATATTAACTTTTCCAGTCCATGAACATGAGAGATCTGATATCTTCTGCAATATCTTCTGCAATATCTGATATCTTCTGCAATATCTTTCTTTAGTGTTTTGAAGTTTTCATTGTAGAGGTCTTTCACTTCCTTGGTTAGGTTTATCCCCAAGTATTTTATTTGTTTTGAAACTATTGTGAGTGGGATTGTTTTCCTGGTTTCTTTCTCCACCTGGTCATTACTGGTATGAAGAAAAGCTACAGATTTTTGAATGTTAATTTTGTATCCTGCTACTCTGCTGAAAGTGTCTATCAGCTCTAAGAGGTTTCTGGTGGAGTCTTTTAAGTCTTTTAAGTCTAGGATCATGTCGTCTGTAAATGGGGATAATTTAACTTCTTCCTTTCCTGTTTGGATTCCTTTCATTTCTTTCTCGTATTGCTATGGCTAATAGTTCAATTACTACATTGAATAGCAGTGGAGACAGTAGACACCTTTGTCTTGTTCCTGGTTTTAGGGAAATGCTTTCATTTTTTCCCCATTTAGTATGATGTTGACAGTGGGTTTTTCATATATCGTCCTTTTTTTTATTATGTTGAGGTATGTTCCTTCAATTCCTCATTTCTTCAAGGCTTTTATCAGGAAAAGATATTGGACGTGGTTAAAGGCCTCTTCTGCATCTATTGGAATTTATTATTTCCTATGCTCTTATAGTGAAGACTGTCTTTCTTCCTCTTTTATGTATAGTATCCCTCTAAGTATCTTTTGCAGTGTTGGCTTTGTGGCCATGTATTGATTTAATGTGTGCTTATCATGGATTGTCTTTGTTTTCCCATATATTTTAAATAACAATTTTGCTGGTTATAATAATATTGGTTGGCAATTATTTATTTTCAGGGCTTGAAGTATATCTTTCAATCCTTTTCTAAAATTTAGAGTTTGTGCTGAGAGGTTTGATATAATTCTGATGGGTTTTCTTTTGTAAATAAGTTGATGTCTTTCTCTTTCAGCTTTGAATGTTATTTTGTTGTTCTGTTATCTTGGTATTTTAATTATTTTGTGTCATGAGGATGTTCTTTTCACATCATGTTTATATGGTATTCTAAATGCCACTTCTGGTTGGATATTCATTTCTTTCCTGGTATTTTGGAAATTTTTTGCTATAATTTCACTAAATAAGTTTTCTATGCCTTTAGTTTTCATCTCAACTCCTTCTTCTACCCCCTGGATCTTTAGGTTTGGTCTCCTGATCATGTCCAAAAGTCCTTGAAAATTGTGGTCTTGTTCTTTTAATTTTTTTCTTTGTTGATATCTGAGTGTAGTGTTTCCTGAATCTTATCTTCCATCACTTCCATCATTCTATCTTCTGCTTCATCTAGTCTACTTGTAGTGCTTTCTACTGTGTTTTTTAAACGTGGTTTATTGAGTTCCTCATTTCCAACATTTCTGTTTTTTAATCTCAATTTCTTTGCTGAATTTCCCATCCATTTTGCTAATTTTGTCTTCTACATTGTTGACTTTTTGACCTAAGTCCTATATTGATTTTCTTATTTCATTCATTTGCTTGTTTGTGTTCTCTTTGAAGTCATTGATCATTTTTACAAGCAAACTTTTAAATTCTTTGTCTGATATTTCTACAGTTTCAGTATCTTTGGATTCAATGGTTAAGGAATCATGGTGTCTTGGAGGAGATATGTTCCTTGTTTTTTCATATTTCTCATATTTCTGATTTGTGATTTGGGTATCTGTAAGTGTAGATATCACTTCCTGTTTTTCTGAGGATCTGTTTAGTGAACCTTTTTTCCTTGAGGTCACACTCTCTAGTGCCAGTCCCAGAGACAAGGACAAACCATGATAACAGTTGCAATACCCAGCCAAACCAGATACACATTTAAAATTACTTAATGCCAACTGCTGCACCACCAATGCCCATATAATAGGGAATGACAATATTTATATTGAGTAATCAATCTATGAGGCTACAAAATCCTTGGGTTGAAGGTATAAATAGTATTTGCCTGAAATATGAAGGAATGGAAGAAAAAAAAGGAGATGGGAGGATGCCTCAAGAGTGAAGTAAAAGAAAGGAAAAAGCCTAGAAAGGATATGAATATTAGAAAGAGGGAGGGAAAGTACAGGGGACTGGCATAGAGAGACAGTTTGCCTAGAGGCCTATTTAGGCCCACTTGGAGGTCTGAGACTCGTTCCCTGGGCAATAACATTTGCCCTACATCTGGGAACTCGCAAGATGGTGCTGTTGTCCAACTTCTCTCCTCAGACCCCTTGACACCTGATTGGCTACTTATCAATTAACAAACAGCCCCTGGTTGGACCATTCAGAAACCACCTCCAATTGGCCCTTTTTTCAAAACCACATTTGCAAGTCCCATCTGATAGGCTGAGGCCTGCTCACCCTCTATGATGTGGCAGTCTCTGATTGATCCCTGAAGGGAATACAAAGACAGTGCATGGGGCATTTGGGGTCTATTCCATCAATGCAGAGCAAGGGAGCAATAAAGAGCTGCATAGCAACACTGTCAGAGTCTTCACCCAGAACCGAGAAGTGAGGAGCCGCCATGGGCATAAATCTCTGAGCCTGCCTTTCTCAAGGCTTCTCAGAGTAGCTGTGGGTATAAGCTTCCTCTCCAGGTGGTATGGCTCTGGAAGCCCTCACCAATCAGTGGGTCATCAGTGGTTGGGTCCTGCCTTCGACCACAAGCCTAAGGCCAGAGTGAGACCACCAGCAGGTGATACCCTACAGGAAAGAAGCTAAAGATAAAAAGAAATGATTATACTATAAAGAAAAAATGATATATAGACAGGATTAGGTAAACATAAGCAGAGCAATAAGAAGTACTGAGCCTAAAGGATATAATATATATAAATAGAAAAAGAGGGACACAGAAAAGGGCAAAGAGGCTGAAAAGTTAGAAAAAAAAGCTAAAGAAGGAAAAAGAGATTATATTAGAAGAAAGGGAATGGAGGAAGTAAAAATTAGCAATGAAAAGATGATAAATATAAAACAAAATGAAAAAACAAACACAAAACAAAACAAAGAAAAAGGTGGACACCAAGTTCTTCCCCTACAACTCCCGGAGGGAGTTGAGGCAAGTGGATCTTGAGCCCCAGGCCAGATGGCAACCTGTGCAATTCAACGTGATCCGATCTTCAATCAAAAATAAGAAAAAAGCTAGGGATACTACACCAAGGCACTGTAATTAACCCCCGTACCACAGGAAGGAATAAAAGATAAAAAAATGAAACCAAAACCAAAAACATACACAAAATCCACACTAATCTTGGAGTCTGTTAGGTGGAAGTGATGGTCAGTTAACGATGAGGTCTTTATATCCGACCAAGGCTCAGAGTTGACAGTCTCTATAGTTCCCCTCAGGGGATGGAATTGTCTCCTCTCTCCAGTGGGTGGGACTTGATTCTGAGCAACTTTCCCATGCCTCTTGCTGGCTGAACTTCTCAACTGTCAGCATCCTCTCTGCTAACTGCAACTGCTCACTGTAAGTGTGTAGCATGCTGGGGCTTTGGCAGGTCATTCCCAGCCTCTCCATGCATGATAATTCCTTATTTTCAGGCCTGTAGGTAGCTCAGTCTCATAGTATAGGTTCCCTCTCAAGATGGCGCCAGTTAAAAGCCCTTTGACACATGGAGCATGTACAAGTGAGTCACTTATCCAATGTTGAACCTCTCAGACAGGGAGAGCCAGTCTCAGCAAGTCCCTCTTTAGTTGAGGGCTTCATTTCCCCTTCCCCACTGAAAGTTGCAGCTGGAGATGTGTCCTGATCAGTCATTCTTGCTGCTCATCTCTGTTCTGCTATCTGGGGCCTTCCAAGACTCTCCTTAGCAGTTTCTGTGTTTCTCCAGTGTTTTTTTCTATGGAAAAGTCTCTAGTCCTTCCTATCCTAACCCTTTTGTTTTACATGTCACTCAAAGTCTGCCTTCAATCTGCCATTATCCTAACATTTTGAATTTGTTCTTCACAAAAAAAATCCTATGACTATTTCCCTCATTCTATTGATAAGCAAAGATAATTACATAGAAGGACATAGCTGGCCTTTGAACACAGAGCATTTCTTCACAGAGTGAGAATTCCAGTCCTGACTATCAGATTTGAAATGCTAGGCTCTTTCATACTTTCAGATAAAATGGAGTAGGCATCATTTCTTGGGCAAGAAAACAGCGACCCTGAGTAAAGAGGCCATTTTCTCAAATCCTTTGTGTTATGCACAACTAAGTTCTCAAAGGGTTTTTGCTGTCATATTTGGATCTTTACCTTTTGGGATGATTAAACACTACTAGTAAAAACCACTTTCTGGAAGAAAAGAATGAAAAGAGCAGGAATAAGAACTGCTACCACTTTTGTGACATCTGGTAGAGTGAATAGAATGCATTGACTCTGATTCTTTTAAAATAACATTCCCACTTCCAATTAAATGGTGGATAGTTTTTAAATGATGATGAATTTAAACTTAAAATGTACATTTAACCACAAAATCTTTTTTTTTTTTTTTTTTTTTTTTGGCGGTACTGGGGGTTGAACCCAGGGCCTTGTGCCTGCATGTTTTGTAAGTGTTGGACCACTGAGCTGCGCCCCCAGCCCTTTTTTATTTTTTATCTTTTATTTATTTTTATTTTTTGAGACAGGGTCTAGCTAAGTTATGCAGACTGCCTCTGTTCTCAAACTTGCAATCCTCCTGCCTCTGCCTATTGAGCTGCTGGGATTACAGGCGTGTGCCACCGTGCCTGGCACTAACCTCAAACTCTTCAATTTTGTTCCAGACCATATCCTTTCAACTTCAGTTATCTTGCTTTGCTTTCTTTCAATGTTTTTTTTTTTTTTTCCTATCTCACAGAGTTATAGTCATCTGCTTGTTACTCAGGCAGTGCTCTTCAAAACGACAAGGACAGGAGGATCCATTGGGGATGAGGGAACTAAGTATTGTTACTTCGAATTTTTTATCATTTTTTAATTTCTATTTTTGTGTATGCTTTATAATGTATACGACATATTAGTAGATTAGTACATGACACATATGTAACATATAATATATGTATATACATCACATGGGAGCAGGACATGGCAATCTACTCCCAAGGCAATCCCAAAACAATCAGCCCTTGAAAACTCTATGAGGGTCACTAAGAGTCAGACGCCTCTTGATTGCAACTAACAACAACAACAACAACAACAACAATGTATATATCACAGAAAGACTCATAGACATACTGATGTATGTGCATACCCCAATTTTAATTACTAAATATGTATATTCATAAAATTTTTGACTCCTTTATTATTATGGATTGAATTGTTTTCTTGTATATCCCCCTAAAAATGATACATTGAAGTCTTAACCCCAGCACCTCAGAATATGACCTCACTTGGAGGTGTTGTAAGTGTAATTAGTTAAGATGGAGTCATACTAAAGTAGTTGTTGTTATTATGGTGGCCTTTAGCTCAGTGGGTAGAGCGCTGTGCTGCAGTCTCTGAGGCCCCGAGTTCAATTTCCAGCACCGCAAAAATGGGAGAAGGGCCTGGCAATCCACTCCCAAGGCAATCCCGAAGCAGTCAGCCATTAAAAACCCTATGAGGGTCGCTATGAGTGGGGTACCGACTCGACGGCACCTAACAACAACAACAACATAAGAAGTCAACCATGTGAAGACACAGAGGTACAGAAAGAGTGCCTTGTGAAGATGAAGGGAGATGCATCCAAAAGTGATATATCTACGGAAGATGAGATGACAAGAATTTTCACCTTCCACAACAAACTGAGAAAGACACAGGGGTCACATTATTCCTGGAGAACCCAACCAAAGAACCCAACCCTCAGGCCATCTTGGTTTAGACTTTTAACTTCCACCCAGTTCGTGGTACTTTGCTATGGAAGCCCTCAGGAAACAATATATTTAATTGATATTGACAGAAATTATCTGAAACATTTTAAGAAAACTGGAAAAATTAATCTATTTTCAAGTAGTGAGATCTATCAACTCTATCCTGTCATTAAGAATCCCACACAGATAGATGTGAAGTCTGAGGACAGCACGAGGACTTGGGGAGAGGATAACAATGAAGTGCTTTTGGAAGATATCTCATTCCTAGGGGAAAACTACTGAGTGTCTCCACAGAAGGAATTGATCAAAAAAACTGCCTGAGGGACTGGTAAATGCCACTGGGCATTTAGTGAGAAAGTTGAGTAGTTGAAGAAACACATTGGGAGCTTAAAAGAGAAACCAGAGAGGCCTGGGGCTAATTTTTGCTGGTTGATTTTTTTCCCATTTGTTTATTTGCTACAAGTCAGGTTTTGGAGCAATTAGCAAAATATCATGCAAATATTCCCAGTGTGACTACACATGAATAACTTTAATTCTGCTGAACATTTGTCTTGTTGCTACAAAATACATCTGCTATTTGCATTAACTTAATCTGTTAAGATATTGTGAACTAAACCACAGACTTCTAGAGACATTTAGGAAGCAACTTCCCATTTTTATTGGACACTTTTGACTAGCAAAATCTGTTTTTGTGATCACATGACCCAACCCCAGGAGCACCTCTTTTCCCAGTGCTATTTCAGACAATATAAAAAGAAGCATAATGGAGCATCATATAGGGGAACTGTTGGTTAAGCAGGAGGGGTGCTTATTGGTAGCAGAAGCAAGCAATGAAATAAATAATTAAAGAAGTTGTTCTAACTGTGGATAGGCATTCTTTGTGTTTGACAGAGGGAACAGAAAGGAATTGAACTCTGGACATGTGCTGAGTACTCTGTAAATACTTCACATACCTCATATCATGTCAATTGCATGACTACTCTATAGAGTAGATTTTGCAGGCTAAATTCATTTTCTCTGTATTACACAGAGACTAACGAGCAGGATCAGTGTTTCATTCGCTCACTTAACAAATGTTTATTCATCACCTATTATATGCCGGACACTGTTCTAGTTATTGCGTGGAAAGAAATAAAAGAAGATGAAGGAGAAAGGACAATACTTTTAGGGAATTTAGTTCTAGATGGAAACCTAGATATATAAAAGTGAAGAGAAAAATAAGACATCATCACATAGAGGCAAGAGTTGTAAGTAAGGCTAAGTGATGTGGTAGCACATACCTGGCAGGGGGAGTTCTTTAGACAGGGTGATCATGGAAGCCTCTCAGAGGAGGGTAGCAGTAGTTGAGTGTTGACTGATGAGAAACAAGTCATGCAAAGAAGAACATTCCAAAGAATGAGAGGACAAAATGACTTGGTCAGTACCAAGAGAAGTAAGAGATGCTATTGGTGGATTTTTGACAATCAGTGGTAGATTATTACAAGTTTTAAAATATTGCTTTGCTCTCTGACAAGAACAGATTGTCCAGGGCAAGAAACAGGCTTGCTTTCTAAAGGCAGATGGTTTCACCCAGGTTGGAATGGACAGAGCCTCACAGGCAGTAGCGGTTCAGTGGGCATATTGGGGATGTATTTTGGAGTCAGAATTGACAGGCTTGCTGATGGCTAGGAAGGAGAGAGATGATGTTAATAAAAGAATGAAGGGTGAGTCTAATTTTTTTTGTTGTTGTTTATTTCAGCAAGTGGTATATTATGGTGACACTTGCTGAGGTGTTCTAGGTTAAGGAAGTGTGATTTGGGGCAATGGGAGAAAAGAAGAGTTCAGTTTTGGCTATATTAGGTTTGAGATGGCTGTGAGGTGTCCAAATGACAGTATATTACTATGGTGAACATCCTTAGCTCTGGAGAGATGTTGCCAGGAATGTAGTCCAGCCTCCACCATTTTCTGGCTAAGTGACCATGGGCCGGTCACTTTGTCTCTCTTCAGAATAAACATACGAAGAGCATCTTTCGCAGAGTTGTGAAGATAACCAATAATAGTGTCTAACTTATCCTAAGTCATCTGCCTACACACACACACACACACACACACATATACATACACATATGCACATATATGGCCTGCAGCCATACCGCTGTGGTGTCCGATGCCATCAGATCTCAGAAGCTAAGCAGGGTCAGGCCTAGTTAGTACTTGGATGGGAGACCACCTGGGAACACCAGATGCTGTAGGCTTGGGAAAAGGACTGGCAACCCACTCCCCCTGCCAAAAAAAAAAAAAAAAACAAAAAACCAACAAACAGAAAACCAAAACATTCAGCCATTGACAACCCTGTGAATAGCAGAGAAGCACTTATAATAGGTTTCGTCTGTTGTACGTAGAGTTGCTATGAGTCGGACACCAGCTCAACAGCGCCTAACAACAACAACAACATACATATGATTTTTAAAATATCTATGTCAAATATTTGAACTTAGAATTGGATGATACTCCTGCCCACACTTGTATGAGTCTCAAGGAAAACATAAAGCCAGTTGAATTTTAGCCCTAATAAAACCTAGTCTATCTCTTATCAGTGAGTTTTCAACTAGTATTTTGCTTCCCAGCCACACTGTAGCTAAGATTTACCTAAACTCCCCCACCACTGAACTGCATGCCATTTCCTGGGCCTACAGCCTACATAGTACCCCCAGTGCCCATCATATGAATGACCTCTGCTGTTTGCCGCATAAAGTCTTTGTGTCAGAGACTCAATATCCAATGCAACAGTGTTGAAAGGTAAGACCTATAAGAGGTGAACGGGATAGATGCTGTGATTGTGGGAGTGGTTATTTACTCTCAGAGTAGGTTCCTGATAGAGGCAAGCTTGGTTCTCTCTTGCTCTATTTTTTTCTCTTTCTCATTCTTTCCCCCTTCCATGCCCCTCCCCTCCTGCCATGTGATGACACATGAAGGCCCTCACCGGAGGCAAGCACAATGCTCTGGGACTTTCCAGTCTCACAAGTCAAATAAATTTCTATTCACAGTCTCAGGTATTCTGTTATAGAAGCCAAAATTGGACTAAGATAACTTCTGTGATCTGAACTCACATGGTATTTTTTGCCTTTTCTTCTCATCTGTCATTTGCATATAGAAATTTCCTCATTATAGTATGAACTTTTTCTATTCTTATGTTGTTTGTTGTTAGTTATTTATTAATTTATTTTAGAGATGCTTGCTATGTAATAGCACTGTGCTAAGATGTTGTTGTTAGGTGCTGTCTAGTCAGTGCCTGAATCATAGTGACCCTATGTACAACAGATGAAACAGTATTATCAGTGTATCTCTGCTATTCATAAGGTTTTCAGTGGTTGATTTTTTTTTTTTTTTTTTTTTTGTGGTACTGGGGATTGAACCCAGGGCCTCGCACCTGCATGCTTTGCAAGTGCTGGACCACTGAGCTGCACCCCCAGCCCATTTTTTTTTTTTTTTTACTTTTTGAGACAGGGTCTCACTAAATTATGCAGACTGCCCCTGGTCTCGAACTTGCGATTCTCCCACCTCCGCCTCCCGAGCTGCTGGGATTACAGGTGTGCGCCACCTTGCCCGGCTAGTGGGTAATTGTTTTTTGAGAGTGGGTTGCCAAGTCCTTCTTCCAAGCCTACAGCACCTGGTGTTCCCAGGTGGTCTCCCATCCAGGCCTAACTCTGCTTAGCTTCTGAGATCTGACAGGATCACACTCAACAGCGGCAGGGGGATAAGAACAATGGAATAGCCACTGGTTGTGGCATATTTGAGGAGTTAGGGAGTCACTTTCTGTTTCTCATACCAGTCTTCCACCTGGTCTTGCAACTCCTTCATTTTCACTGCTGTTTTTCTTGTTCCACTATAAACTAATGTCTCATAAGTCCACAAAGTGCTGTTATGCTTGAAAACATAGACCTCAGAGTTCTGCTAGGTAAGCTCTGGTCTTAGCTCCACCAGTTGATATCCACTTGATCTTGGTTGAGTTCTTTATCCTCCCTGAGTCTTGGTTTCTTCACCTGTAAGAAAAGGATAATGAAAGAACTTTATTTATAGTGATGAAGGGAGAATTAAATGAGGAAATGCCTCAAGCCCCTTGTCACAGTGTTTTCTTCAGGGAGTTGTTCCTTTGTGTACAGCTGTACCACCCTGGTATCCAATTCTGTCTGATCTCAGAAGCTCAGCAGGGTCAGGCCTGGTTAGTCCTTGGACAGAAGACTGCCTGGGAATATCAGGCACTATAGGCTTGGGAGAAGGACCTGGCAGCCCACTTCTGAAACAATCCCAAAACAATCAGCTATCAAAACCCCTATGAATAGCAGAGAAGCACTGACATAGTGCCAGGTATAGCACTGTGTTGGGGAGTATTTCCTTCTGTTGTACATTGGTTGCTATGAATTGGACTTGACTTCATGGCACCTAGCAACAACAACAAGAATTTGTTCCTTTATGCATTTCTATTTTCCACACTACAAATTCAAAACATGGCTGAACTATACCATGATCTAATTCTCTAGTGAATTAGTATGTCAGTACATATGCCTGGCATTAGTTTCCTAACTTCCTATTCTCAGTCAATGCTGTTTCAATTTTAAGTAAATGGCAAATTATAGAGACATGATTTCCTCTTATATGAAAACTTTTAAAACATTTTTCATTTAATTAATTTCACTATTTAGCTTCTAAATCCTTCCTCTTGGGAAATATCCACTTTGAAGTTTACTTCTTGTCCCAGAAGAGAGCAATTTATTAGCTTTTAGAAGATTATGATTCAGCAGGGAGCCTGTTCAAGTCCACTTGGAAACTTAAGTTCCTGTCAAGCTTTGAGACAAGGAAGGCACATTTTGGCCTTATTAACAGAAGTATTAATATTCATAATCCATCCCTCCATCTCTTTTGTATCTCAGATTCATTCTTGTTCTATAACACTATGATCTGTTCCACATTATTAGCTGCACCTCAAGGGGTTTTGCTGATAATTCACAAAACAAATAAATTTGCTCCTTGGCCTCTCCCAGGTGATTCTCCCAATCTATACAAGATTATACTCCTATTTTTTTTCTGGTCTGATTTCTCGATGCAATGGCATGGGTTGAAGTATTCCTCCTACAGTGAGTGCCACTGTTAGAGTTACCTGGAAAACTTCTCCTGCATGCAGGCTTCATGGAAAGGCAGTCAGGGAGCACCCTGTCTGCTACCTTGACACTGAGGAACATCTTCATAGAACAACTCTTAAGAAAAGACTCACTAAGGTTTATTTCATATGATAGGATATGGTAATGTTAATACACTGCACTGAGCTGAAGTGGTTGGGATTTATTGTCAACAAACACCAAACAAATGCACACACTGTGCAAAAGCAGAACAGAGATCTTGGTCATATTTGTGACTGGAAATACAGCTTAACTTTCTAGAAACAATGTCCATTTTTAGTAACTGACTTTTTTCTGTTTTTTCAAGGATGGTTGGGGTGTGTGAGGGGTTATACAAAATAAGTTTAAAGCTATGTAAATATATACATTGTTGTTGTTGTTGTTAGGTGCCGTCAAGTTGGTATCCTACTCATAGCGACCCTCATAGGGTTTTCAATGGCAGAATGTTTCAGGATTGCCTTGGGAGTGGATTGCCACGTCCTTCGCCCAGTTTTGCAGTGCTGGGAATCGAACTCAGAACCTCAGAGACTGCAGAGCGGCGCTCTATGTGAATACATACATAGACACATATATACATATGTATATATACATGCACATATAATAACCTGCCGGTGTGTATGCTTCCATGTATTTTCTTTGTGATGTTTTTGAAATGCATATTGACTTTTCTTATTAAATTATTTGTTTGTGAGGCTGAATTAGCCTATTATTTATGTCTTTAATTGAACCAGTTGTAGATGTAGGCTTTCTTTAGATTTGACACACCCAGTATAGCACATCCAGTGGGTATTGGAGATACCTACTCTCTTTGTCCATTCCCCAAGTATGTGAAAAATACTGAGATAGCTCAGGTGGATCAGTTTTTTAAATTTTTCTTAAGAATTGGAGTTACAGTTACCACATTTGCATGACATTTCTGGCTCCTACTTTGAAATCCCCTCAATCTCCCTCCCAAGACTTCTTGCTTAGGCTCTGTATCAGAGGTTAGGAATGAGAGAGAGGCTCCTTGCATCTTTTAACTTGAGATCCAAAAATTGTCTGTTTGAGAAACAAATGATTGTACATGAAGTTCTAGGAATTGTGCTACTGCCTCTTTTCAACAAGACCTGAGTGTGCGTGTGTGTGTGTGTGTGTTATTTTTGTTAGGTGCTGTTGAGTCAGTATCCAGATCATAGCGACCCTATGAACAATAAGTGAAACTGTATTGTTACTATTTCTCTGCTATTCATAGGGTTTTCAGTGGCAGGTTGTTTTTTAGGGGAGTGGGTTACCGGGTCCTTCTCCCAAGCCTGTAGGCCTGGTGTTCCCAGGCAGTCTCTCATCCAAGTACTAACCAGGCCCGACTCTGCTTAGCTTCTGAGATCTGATGGGATTGGACACTACGGGCTACAGGCACGCGCGCGCGTGCGTGCGTGCGTGCGTGCGTGCGTGCGTGTGTGTGCGTGTGTGTGCGCGTGTGTGGGTCTAGAGTTACTGAAATTTGCTCTGCTTCTTTTTTCTCAGAAAAGACAAGAAATACTATCTCTTGATTTTCAGTGAAGTTGATAAGGCTGATATTAATACATGGCTTTGGACTTTAATAAGTATATCTTGGTACCTAGTAGTATCGCTCATTCCTGAAAGATCACACAGCCACATGAAGACACATGAAGACACAGATATGTCAGATAAGAACATATTACAGGGACAAGCACAAGATTCCTGGAGCAGAGTCCTAAAAGCAACTTTACTTTTGTGCCCTATTCTCCCTTTGTGAGGAACTCTCTGCCCACTCATCCCTACCATTGAATAAAAATTCAGACTTAAGAGTTTTCACTTACTTTCAGGTAATAAAAGCCCAAGGGTCACTTGAAGGCAGAAAACCAAACACAGTCTCCCTTTGGAAGGTGGGCTGCCCCTACCTCCCAGTCCACATTTCAGCACTGATGCGTTGGTAAGTCCTCACCTCCATCTCCAGCCTGCCCTTCTCTTCACTGGCTCCCTTGCTCTTCCTTGCACACCTCCGCCTCCAATCTCTAGCTGCCATTGCAGCCCCTCTGAAGTTGTAAAGAAAAATAAGCAGAATGGAAAAGTTCTCTTGTGGCTGGTACTATTGTAGGCTGACTTTGCTTTCTCTGGGCAGGAGGTTGTAGTAGATGAGTAAAGATGCCTCTTTCTATTGTGGGGAAAGTTCAAGGTTGTGCAGAGACTCTCCACCTGGCCTTCTATTGACACAGTGCTGTGTATTTCTTGATCTGCCCTTCTTGGTACCCACTTTTAGCTCCACTTCCTCCCCTAGCCTCTTTCTGCTGTAACCCCTAACCCCAGCATGTCAAGTCTTCCCTAGGGTATAATTCTTTTTAAAAATGACCTCAAGTGGATGCTCTTGGGACAAGTCTGATATCTGGTCCCAGGATTTGCTCTGTATGATCAGTCATTGGAGGGAAAGTTGGTCTTCTTAAACTACTTCAGATTCTTAGGTGTGGGTTTGGTACAGACCTCTGAGTTTCCAGCTGTAGAAGCACACACATGATGGTAGTCCCAGGCTGTTCAGGACAGCCCTGTCTCTGGGGCTGGGTTAAAAATTCATACCATCTACCATCACCAAGGAGGGAGCTTGGAGGTTACAGAATAGTTGTTACCAATGGATTTCTCCACAATTCCTCATTCTTTCATATTCTCTTTGTGGAAAAGAAGTTGGTTGACTTAGAAAGCCTGTCTTTAGGTATTTCTTTTTTTGAATATTTGCATCTAGCACATCACTCACAAGTTTCAGAGGTACTGAGTTCTGTTGCCTCACTTTTAACTTACATTTCATCATCCCATGACAAATGTTACATAGGTGTTTAAAAGCATAAGTTCATCACCTGTTGTGTGTGTTTATATTGTGATTGGGGCTCTAAAAGAAGAGAGTGGGAAGTTGTAAATGGTCACTGTAGACAGGTGACAGTCCTAGAGAAAACTTCTTTGGAGAAGGGCTTGTCTCAGAGCTCAAAGACAGAAAAAATTGGGATCACCATAGAAAACAAAAAAGTTTGCAGTTAAGTTGGGAGACGATTGTGTCCTTAAAGCCTTAAGATGAATTAGGCTACTGTATGGATGTGAGAAGACAGAATGGCCTCGTCTGGTAAGCAGGATTCCATGATGAGCTCAGTGACTCATGCCCTTATATTTTCTTCCCCAGACTGTGGCCAGGACCTGTGATATGATGAGTTGTCAATCTTGTGATTGTATTATATGCAAAAATGAAGGGAGTTTTACAAATATTATTAGGGTCCCTAATCAGTTGACTTGGAGTTAATCAAAAGAGACATTGTTCTGGGTGGATTTTACATAAGTAGGCGAGCCTTTAGAAGAGGCCCTTCTACTGGCCTGGAAGAAATCATATAATCAATTTGTGAACTTCTCTGGGGGAAGCGTGGGTTCTAAGAGCTGAAGTCCTCAGTCCTACAGTCAAAAATCCCACTGAATGAGCTTAGAGAGGACTCCAATCCTTAGATAAAACCACAGCCTTAGCTAACACTTCATTGCAGGAGTTGGAATCCCTGAGCAAAGGACCCAGTTAGGGCATGCCTGGACTCCTGACCCATGGAGACTGGAATAATGAATGGGGTGCTTTTAAGCTGCTAAATTCACAAAGATTTGTTACACAGCAATAGAAAATGAATACACTTCCCTTTGTCAGACTACTTCATGTTGGAGCATGTTGACAGATACACATACAAAAACTAGTAAGAGACCTAATTAGGTTGGATTTAGTATGCTAGATTTGATGGAAGTGTACTATTCAGTATAAACTCGGTTATGTTGTGTTAAAATGAAAAAGATCTGGCTTCTTCATGCTCTATATTCCTTGCTGATTGGCTGAGGGTGTTTCTCTGCATCCCAGGACCCATGCTGATAACTATCTCTTTCTGCAGTGTTGTTGATGGCTAAGGTAGATGACATTTAGAAGAATATAATGAATTGCATGGAGGCATTTATGGCTTCTTCTGGCAAATGCCACATTTAATTTTGACCCATATTTCATTGGCCAAAATTAGCAGCGATACACCTAAGTTCAAAGGTGGAATGAGTGAACCAGACATGTTTTTAAACTTCATTAGTGTGAAATAGTAATTTTAGGTTCGTGAACAAAAGGGTGCCTTGGTAACAGCTTGGCCTCCTAATTTACACACAAGTACTTTCTTCCGTAACCCAAATCCTAAGAACGTATCCAAGGGTTCTCTGCAAGTTCAGAGCTTGTTTAGTATTGGATATTGACCCTACACAGGACAGTGAGCAACACTGGAAACAGGATCTTGTGTTCATACTTCCTGCCCCATTAGTTCTACTTGATACAAAATGGATTTTGAGCCAATATTTACACTAGGAATTTCCATTTTCTTTCCTGTTCTGTGACTTCATATACTCTTTCTCATCTCTCTTGAGGGTTACATTGTTAATGAATTCAGGCAAGGTGGAGGAAGACCTCTCCAGGTGTTCAAAAAGAGATGATGAGAAAACTTTGAGAGGTATTGTAATCTAAGTAGTTACAATATGCCTCGAAAGAGAGTTCAAGGAAAGAGAGATATAAAACCGTACACAGAATAAAAGCCACTTGTATTTATGCCCAACAGTAATCATGTTATGCAGTTTAACAAGTCTCAGGGCACTTTTGTCTTTCTGATGGTTCATGTAGGGAGGACAATTATCCCATCTGTGATAAGTGAAAATTTGAAGGGTACAGCATGTTTGACTTGCTTCTCTTCTTGCCTCCCTCCCCAGTCAAAATGATCTCTTAGAAAAGAATTTGCTGTTATTTTACTTCCCAAACAATTAAGTGAATCTTAAGCCTAACACCAAAAGGGAATTTATGTTCCTTGTGAAAATTATTTTGGGCATAAACAAAGATGTAGTAGAGACTGATATGGGATGGCAAAGTTACAGAAGGGACATAGCCACCCCACTGACCTTGTGAAACCCAGTCCTGGAGGAGGGAGTAAGGATGAGATATATGGACTGGAAATACCAATGAATAGGAAGAGGGTGCTGAGACTATGAACTTGCCAAGTGGAAGAGTAGACAGAAGAGAGGCGCTTTCAGACATTTTAGAATTTTTGATCAAGGTGACTTGATGATAGCCTGGCCTTCTGATTTACATCAAGGTAACCAAAGGAATGGATGGAGAAATAGGAGAAGACCTTGTGGAATTCAAAGGAGAGAGTTTCCAAAAGGAGGAGAGGGCAGAGTGTTAAACTCCCAGAGAAGGCAGCTGAAAGGAGGGAGGTAAAGAGTCCTGTGACGTAGTAAGTCAAGGGAGTTACTGACCTGGGTGAGAACTCTGTTAGTGAAGAGAGAATAATATCTAGACTGATGTAGAACACAGACAGATTTCCAAGAAATCATAAAAGCATATCGGTTGTGAGTAGGGTACTAGATATGGTAGGAAACATTGAAGTTTTTACTATTGGAGAGATCTGTATGTTGGTACATAGAGGAGAGAGGATTCGTAGAGAGGGAAACATCCATTGCTCAAGTGAGAGATGGCACTATTCTTGGACCAAAGTCCCTGCTGAGGCTGAGCCTCAAGTAGAAATCTTCATCTCCCATAGGAGGAGGGAGCTCTGCTTAGTGAAATCTAGGGGAAGGAGGGAAGAATGGACATCCATGATGATGAGGTGGGGTGGGGCTGCAAGGTGAAGACACTCAAGTCTAGAGAGCTGAGCTTCCTTTATAACCACATAGGAAACTCATGAGCAGGGGAAGGAAGATGGAGGGATGTAGGTCACATAGATTTATGCAAAAAAAAAAAAAAAGTTGCTGTACCCATTTGGGGGAAGTTGAAAGCCTAGGAGAGCTTCACTGAGCACCATTGCATTCAGCCACCTTTTTCTTCACATACCTTATCACATCCCCACCATTCTTGAAGTACCATGTTCATGGTAGGGAAGAAGGTAACATCAGGTCTGGATGAATATAATTTTGATGTCTTTTCACATTTGTCTCTGTGACATTTTGCCTCAGCCAGTCATGAGGACCCTTTTCCTTCTTCAATTGTGTGAGAATTTTGTGGTTCAAGTTTAGTGGTTTTTCTTTTAGGGAAGAGTGTTTTATGTTTGGGGAGGATTCATAATTTGTTCTGTTGAAGATTTTCCCATAAAAGACATTCTATTTTATTTTATTTTTGGTGGCTGTTATCAGTAGAACCAGAGGAGGAGCTTTCACTTACATTAGGTTGATGTACCAATCTCTTTTATTCTCTGGGGATTTTTAAAGAATCTTCCATGATTGGTTGAGCATGAGGAATCTCTCAGTGACAGCTCTATAAAGAAAGAAAGACAATAAAGACAATCTAATAGGGAGTCAGTAGATGAAGATTTTTGTCTGGAATAAATTTAGCGTATCTCATAAAATTTTTATAGATGCTACCTTCAGATACTTAAAATATTATTATCTAGCCCAACATTTCTCTTATCCTTGCCTGGAAAAAACCACAATACTTTTAGGATGTTTTTCTGTGTCTATTTTAAGCTCCAAGCAGAGTTGTTTAAATGACTGATATTTCTTTTCCCACTGCTTGGTGTTCTTTTCCTACGGGATTTAATTAGAGTCTTCCACAAAAATCTGACAATTAGTGGGTGTTGCAATGGAATTCATGGTTTGTATCTTTACTTAGCTTCAACGTATAAGCCTCAACAAGTCCTTTATATGCACAAGGTTTTCTTGCTTTTGGACCAAAATGGAAGAAAAATGAAATCACAATAGAGATAAAATATTTGGTTATTCCCAATCAGTAGAACAGAAAATGACTACAAGCCTAGCCTGCACCAATAAAATGAAGTCACTTACAAAACTGACCTTGCCAGTGAAAACAAAACAAAATGAAATGAAAAAGAGGATCCACATTATTGAGAATTCTACACGTTATTTTCTGCTGGGTTCCTTGCAGGTAGTACAAGTCTCTTTTGCTCTGGCCTCCACATAAAATGCACCCTGTTCTCTTTCTCCTATTCCCTCTCTTTTGTCTGTTTTGGGAAGGGGTGAGCACAAGTCCCTAGGAAGAAAGGCTTCTGAGGCAGCCGCAGAAGAAATATATATGTGCTAGGTAAAAATATATTCATATATTTCCACATGGATGGTGCTTGATGAGCCCTGCTTAATGTCCCCCGGGTGTGAGGAGTTGTGAGGCTCCACAGCATATTTTATTATTTAGTGGGAAAAACAGTGTGTCCTCACAGCAAAGCACCTGTGATGCCCACAATCCTGTCTGTTGCTCCTTTTAGGAAAAAATTAATTATTTTCTTCATTTTCTGGGAAAAATGTAGGGTGGGATAGGGCAAAAGGGTTTTGACTCAAGAGAGAATTATCCCCTGAAAATCTTCTTCTCTAAATCTCTCTATGTTGAATGCCCCAATTTCTGCTGGAGAAGCTCCCCTTTTATGGCAAGGAAAGAGGAGTGCAAAGATAATGTGTCTTAATTTTTTTCCTTCCAGAGAGAAGCATGTTGGGTCAAGACATCATATCCTTGTATGGGTTTGCTGTCACTTCTGTACTTCAGTAAGGAGAAGGCAGGTATTCAAAGGTTTGAGATGTGCTTTCCTTAAAGGTTTGTGAGTGTGTGTGTGTGTGTGTACATATTTCAAAAAGTACTCAAACAGAGAATACAAAATCTAAAGCCATGCCTCTGACTCCTGGCTTGTGAAGCAGGGAAGCCTCACAGTGGAGGAAGAAAGACAGGTGAGAAGATAATTGGGAGCAGATATTCTAGAGAAAGTGGTTCTTCTATATTCTGGGTGGCCACACATGGGCAGGTCTAGATGACAATTTCAGATGCTCAAGGTGCTTCCTGGGCTCCAGAGAGTGGAAAACACCATATGGAAGTTCTAGACTTGGCATTTTATTCTGAGAACTGAGATAAGTGACAGAAAAAAAACATTGCTCTGGGAAGCAGAAATTATAGACTTTACTTACAGCAACACCATTTGCTCATGGTACTATCTTGGTCAAGCGAAGCTATTTAATCTGGCTGTACCTCTGCTCTTCTGTACAGTGTGGATAATAATCCCTGCCTGCTCATTTCAGGAGTGTGGCATGTGTCAGGTAGTATAGGGATCATGCTTCTGACTTAGTGTGGATTTAAAAGTATTCTCTAAACTAGAGAAGCTTATGACTGAATGCTTTTTCTGTACCTGGACTCTGCTAGGTTCCTTGTAGAATATCCAAGACCTATAGACCACAGACTTTGATTCTCAGTGGGCTGAGATATAATTCAAAGCAAGAAGGAGCAGCAGAAGTGTTAGGTCCCCCTGTAGGACTGTCCTTCTAAATAGTGGACAGATGCATGATTTAACACAGTAGCTCCCAAATTCCTTCAGGGGTATATAGACTCTGTGGGAAGGTGCAATAAAGGATCAGGAGTTGTCATATTTCATTTTCTCTGAGACATATCTCCTCCTCCTCCCACATTAACATCTCTAAAACCAGATGTCTCTTAACAGTTAATGGTTGCCTATAGTTTAAATAGCAGCTATTTCTTTGTCAGTTCTTTTGTGTTACATACACAAAATGATGATGCATCTTATAATCTCTGAAGTATTACATCCAAAAAATATTATACAAGAAAAAATGTCCGTGACATTGAACATCTCCAAGTCCAATGATGTACAGACTTTTGAACAAGTGCAACCTGAGTATCTTAGCATCAAAACAATTTTGTGTACTTTGTGTTTTATAAAATGGTGTAGAGAGATATTTCACATGGATGTCTTTATCTATAGCATTGATTTTGACTTTCAACACATCCAAAATGCTTTATTGTCTTCACAAATTAGCTGATTTCTAGATTTTTTAAATATTAGAAATAAGATCTTATTGGAGGCAAAATTGAGAGAAGGAATTGCCAGACATAAAGGTGGATCTGTGGCTCTGAGCTTTGATTTTAAACATGGATTTCAACTCCAGGCATTCAATTCTAAGTCAACATTGTGCTACTTCCAACTTTTTAAAGTGAAAATCCCCCTTTTCTTTTTTTTTTTTTTAAATACCCATACACTGTGTTGGAATGGTTGAACTGGAGATAATGATTCTTGGGCATGAGAAGAGGGCTGCAAGAGGCATTAGAAAGGAATGAGAGAAGATTGTATAAAGGAGGAAAGATTTTGCTCTATCTCTTAGGTTCTGTAGCTGGGCCTGAGAATTATACTGACAAAAAACAGATTAACACAAGAAAGACGTAAACTGTTTTTGATGTTAATATTTCACATGTACACAGAGGTTTTTAAATAGAAGAAATGAAGACAACTCCCTTGTTAAGTAGACAGGCCTGAGAGGTATACCATTTTAACAAGGAATGATAAATTTGGGGATGAGAGAAGACAAAAGAAAAAAGGGTTTATGCTATGCATAGTAAATTGTAGGAAATGTACTAGGAAATATATGGAGAGAGGCTAATGGAAGATGAGGGTTATTTTAGTAGATTTGTGCAAACTCATCTCAGCATAGACTCCCTGTCTCCAGTGATAAGAGTGCTCTCCTCTTTTTGGTATAGAAAGGGCACTTTTTAAATGGGAAATTTATGCCTTGCTTTTAGGTAGTAAAGAAAACGTCAGAGAGCCCTCTGTGCATCTGCTTTTTCTCAACCACCTTCAGCTCAAAATAATCAATATGACAGAGAGTTATATTTTGGGATGGCATGTTCTGATCCCCTTCACTTACTCAACTCTATACTTTTCTTGAAAAGGAGGAATTGAATCTACTTACCATTTTAAAATAATCCTTTGATTTTTCTCTTGGACTCTTGCCCTAGAGCCCTGATACATGGTAGCCTTTTCAGTGCACCCTACTACTTGGCCTGAATCCCACTGACATCTGGCTGTGGGGTCCCAATCTTATTTCTGGTGTTCTCCTTTGTGTGGCTTAGCCTCTTTGATTATGGTCATTAACCAATATGATTTCCATCTTGACATCTTCCTCACTTCTGTTTGTTTTAGCAGGTAGTTAGAGCGCCTCCATTTTATCAACTCCCTAACCCTACCATGCTTTGGCATCTTTTTCAAGCAATATTAACTATCTCCTGGTGGTTAAGAGTCAGACACAATTTGAGTTTAAGTTTTGCTTTTGGCAGTTAACTTCTCTGACATCTCCGTAGTTGTCAAATGGCATAATAATAATCCTTACTTCATAATACTATGCTGTTGTTGTTGTTGTAGGTGCCATGGAGTCAGATCCAACTCATAGTAACCCGATGTATAACAAAAATGAAACATTACCCTATACTGTGCCATGCACATGATCTTCTTATGTTTGAGCCATTATTGCAGTCACTGTGTTTCTTCTCATTCTGAGTCATGCTACATCAGCAAAAGGAAGTCCCAAGAGCTTTATTCAATTTGCATAATTTAAGTCAACTCTACTTTGAGGAGGCAACTCTTCACCAATCATTTCTTGAATGCCTTCCAGCTTGAGGTGCTCATTTTCTGGCACTATATTTGACAGTGCTTCTTTGCTATTCAAAGGGTTTCAGTGGGCTGCTGAGTCCTCCCTAGTCTGTCTGAGTCTGGAAGCTCAGCTGAAACTTGTCTTCCATGGGTGGTCCCACTGGTATTTGAAATACCAGTGGCATAGCTTTCAGAACCACAGCAACACACAAGGCCCCACAACATGACAAGCTGACAGACACTGGGGCTAATACCAGTATAGTATTGTTTAAATGATCAGATGAGTTTTAATTGTTGGGCACAGCGACATAGTTAGTGCTTAGCACTTGGAAGCTATTCTTCATCCTCTTCTTCCTACTACTAGTAGTTGTTATAGTGATAGTCCTGCTAGCCTTATTTGGAGGCAAGGAAGGCCTTGCAGCATTTG
The DNA here is from genome assembly GCA_007922755.1 of Pedetes capensis. Lineage (NCBI taxonomy): Eukaryota > Metazoa > Chordata > Mammalia > Rodentia > Pedetidae > Pedetes > Pedetes capensis. The sequence goes on along the minus strand of VMDO01004300.1, from coordinate 103,144 downwards.
TCAAATTAGTTTATAATGGTGCTTCTATGCTCTTAGAAACATCTGGAGACTTTCTCAAGATTTGTTAGAGAATTAATTCTCCGTTCCCCAAGGTATCTATTTAATGTAATGAATTAGTTCATTTTCTCTGTATCTAGAATAGTTCCACTAAATACCGTCTTTGAGAGAATTGATAAAATAGTCACCCAAATCACTTTCTACGAGGCTTAATTCTCCAGAAGAATTTTGATTGGGAAAAGCTGATAGAGAATAGACTTCCATAATTTATGAAACTGAGTTTATATTTAAAAGGTATTTGATTTAGAGGAATGATTGTGACTCAAAGGGGAATGAAGCTAATACACAAATTCCAAATATGGCATGTTTGTAAGATATTTTGAAGACTCTGTGGCAAATTTTTCTGTTGTTTATGGTTATCCTCTGTAGACCTGATCCTGAAACCCATTTCCCAACTAGTAATTTTCATTTTTATATTATTGAGCCTGCATGCTGATCATAGGGTTTTCTTGCAGGTGGTGCTAAATAAAAATGTTGATGCATTTACTTTGGAAGCCATTGGGGAATGCTGTGCAGAATTTTAGACAATCTCACATTCATTCAAGTCATTATTAAAAAATGAAACTATGCTTTTGGTTGATACTCAAAAAAGAGACATGGAAAGGGCAGATGTCTGGAATAATGCTGCCACATCAAGTCTTCTTTTTCACTTGCTTCTTTATGACAAGAAAAATACTGGTGGGAGACGTGGGAAAACTTTCCAAATTCATTTGAGTTGTGAAGGCAGAAACCTCGCGAGGGCCTGGATGGTGCTCATGTTCTGAACTGTGGTGGGGGTGTTAGGATTGGAATTACTACTCAGACTGGAGGAAGAAGATGGATCCTGCACTTGCTCTTTGATGATACCTGGATTTATACAGTAGAATGAAACAGGGTGATGAAATCAGAAAGAAAGTTCATGTGGTTAAAGAAGAAGGAAGAGAACTTACTAGAACTCTGAAGGGGCTGTTTGACTAGAATGCATTAATGCTTGAAAATAGGTGGTTTATGTGGGTTTTTTGGAGTTTGTGAAGCTTCATTTTTTTTTTTTTAGTCTTCTTGAAATGTTCTCTGATTGTATTTTCACAGACTTATTTTGACTCTTTCCTGTCATTGAAAACCCTATGAATAGCAGAGAAACACTGACAATAGTTTTTCTCCCGTTGTATGTAGGGTCACTATGAGTCAGACACAAGTCAACGGCACCTAAAAAAAATAACAACAACAATTTTGATTCTTTACAACAGGTATAAAGAGAGTGAATGGAAATGGGATCTGTGAGCAAGAAAGGCACCAGTGATACATTCTCAATAGGCCCTACATTTTGAACACCCTACCTTCCCAGCTCATTACATCACAGGGTAGATTCATGCAACATTGTGATGACTCTGGTATAGTAAAACCTTAATTATAGCTCAAAATTGGTACAGCCATCCCCCTCTTCTGCAGTCTTGCATTTAGTCTGTTTCTGTGAGCATTAATACTTAAGCTATTTGGCTAAATAAAAATTATTATTATGGAAAGCTTACACAATCTATACACTTGCATTAAGGGATATTTTGTTTTTACTATAGCGATTTATCTTCACTTTAAAGACTAAACAGGAAATAAACCATGGAAAGAAAAAAGAAAAAAAAATGGAGTGGTAGGTAGATGAGAAGAATATCCTTTTCAGTGTCTCCTTCTAATGAGATTACAATTAGATTGAGATTGCCAACAGGGCATTTGTCAAGGCCTAACAATTGGTTTTTCAAATTTGGTGGTGGTGGGAATGTTAGAGTTAGAGAAAGTTAGGAAGGAAATACTAAGTTCAGAAACCTAGTTGTTTTTGTGTTTTCCAAAACAAACAAACAATCTAAAGAAAATTGATAGCCCTATGAACAGCCAGACATTCAAGTAAGCACATTGTGGAAAATCTCTGGATGTCTTCTTGTAGTGTATTTTATATAGCTCAGTTCATTGAAACAGGGTTGATGAGGTAATTTTTTTATGTTCCTGGTAAATATGTAAAGCAGGATATAAGAGAAAATAGTTTCTGACTCTTTTCAATTATTTATTGTTAGGTATTGTATACTTGACTGCTTCCCCACCTGCCCCCACTTCATAAACTTGGAAAAAACTTTATAACAAATACCATGGCAGCATTATGGGGTATTTTGTGATTCATTGACTTGAAAACAGCATTTAGAAGGCATCCTGGAGTAGGAAAACTTGGAGCCTACAATAAATTAAGTTGTTTCTGTGTTACCTAATGAGAGAGCTGCGGAGGGAAGGTGTCATCCCAGGATGTAAAACATTTGAAAGAGAGAATATTGATGACATCAAAACCAGGAGCTCTGGGCTCAGTGTTCCAATGTTACGTTGACCTGCCCAGGTGGCAATGGGTTGTTCTGTGCACCCTATTGAGTCTATGAGCAAAGGGACTGCTTTTGTGGCTGGTTAGGCTTAAAAACACCCCAGTCAGTATCTTCTAAACATATCTAAAGCCTGGATTAGATAGACTTTGCACCACCAGCGTCATCATGAGGGCGTGGTGAAAAGTTCAGCCTCACAGTGGCCCTTGAAAACTGTACTAGCTTTTGGGGGACTGCTAAAGAGAATCAAAATAATACTAAAGAAAGATATGAGTGACTATTCCAGATGACTGTATTCATACTTGCTGACCTGAATGCAAGATTTATAAATCCAGCTCAGGACTGTCTTAGCACAAAGCCTGTCCTAAAATTTGTGAAGGTAGTTTCAAGAATGTCATGAAATAATATTATCAGTGAAAGGGCAATTTAGATAGGGTCAACTCCTAAGAGATGACCCTGCCTGTGACACATAGCTGGCATATTTGAACACATACTGAATGAATGTTTCATTTGTACAACATTGTGTGCGTGTGCACATGTGAATATACAATACACATACACCTCTTGCTATCTCATAGGCCCCTCTATGAGTGTCAATCTTGGTATATTTCCACCAGAGGATTTCTCTGTGGCTGCTTTAGCATACATTTTTAATTATCATGTTGAACACATGAGCTTTCTTTTTCAAATGCCATTGCATGCTTGACAAGATTTGGGACTTTCTAGAAAAGAACTCCAGATTCAGCAGCTCTGATCATGAACTACCAAGTAATTTATTTGACCTAAGGCAAAGAGAAGAATGTGGAGTGTGGCCAGCTCAGGACTAGTTTAGTGAAGAAGCCATTCCCACAGATCTTTGACCTGGATCCCCTCAGGTGAAACCTCCTTCTCCAGTCACCTCAGTTAGCCTCAGCTGAATGACAGGCTTTGGGGAACTGAGCAGTCCTGAGGCACCATTGTCACCATGGACAAACAAATGGACAGTATGGGCACCACAGGCTCTTCTTGCACCAATGCCAAAAAAAAAAAAAAAGTATTGTATTTTGAAACAAATCAAAGTGATAGATTTTTAAAGCTCAATATGATGATAAAATGAATAATAAATCTACCATTTATGTGTGACATCTGAAGAATTCATCAGGTCTTGAGTTTACTTGTATAGAAGGTAACCATGAAAACTTGCCAGTACAACACTGATTGTGGGGTTATTTATTCTGTTCAAGTTGCTTTCTCCATTAGCACAATTGCTAAAATGCACCATTCAGTCTCTGGAGTATTTATACTTTTCCTTTATCTAATTATAAAGGTAGAGGCTGCTTAAGCAGTAATACCGGGGAAGCAAAAAGGATCCAGAGAGATATGGAACAAACCCACGAGAGAGATGAAAACACCATGTTGGCACTTGCAACCTCTGGTTCAGCAAGGCCTTCCAGGTCATTCATCTTGCCTTTGATTTGTCTGCCTTTTCACTTCAAATAGGTTTACAGGTTTTTAGCTGAAACCAATTAAAGAGAGCCAATTGGCAGGGTTAGCACTTGTGGTGTTTATGGTGTGCATTGTATTGATTTATGCCCCTCAGCAGCTACAGTGAAAAGCAAACTATATGAAGAAGAAGGGAAAGCTCATACTGGGGAGGCATTTCAGTGCATGGGATTACTTTGAGGACAGTAATGAACAATGCCATAAAGCAACCTGCTGACTCAACAAGATTAGGCAATAAAGAGTATTTTTTTAAACAGAAAGACAAACCAATGGCTACAGTGACAAGTAATTATGTAAGCTGCTTCGTACCAGTTGAAAATTTAGGGTCTTTCACTTAAAGTAGCAGAAAAGGATGCAGGGTAAAGGTACACTAGTTTGTTTTAGCTCCTTTATTGGGCAAAACCCTAATCTGGCAGGATCAAAAGAATGAGTTCCAGGAGAATATCTTCTGGGAGTTATTGAGTGGTGAGACACAGATAACAGGTTGTTTTTTTTTTTTTGTTTTTTTTTTTTTGGTTTTATAATGCTGCACAGGGTGAGTTGATAAGTCTGGATGGATCAAGATACTGAATTGAGTATTCTGGAAAATGGGGAAATGTGGGGGAGCTATACCATAAAATTAGGTTGGTAAATAAAGGCACTACACAACTTTTTAGGTCCTTTCCTACCTTCCAGCTATACAGAATGTACAATGTTCACTGTGATGTCTTTGGTTTTGGGTTTTTGATGGTGAACACACTTAATCACATGAAATTGTTCTTGACAGGTAGAAGAGGGTACTGGCATCTGTGACCATAAGTCTAAATGATTTCATGTTACAAGGAGAGGAGAACATGTAGGCTTTGTTTGTAGTATTCTATAGCACAGGCTTATACCATTCAAGACGAGTAATTTAAAACTCTTTTGACAAGTCATCTTATAGATTATTGGCTATAAAAAGCTTTGATTATCGAAGATAAAAATGTTAAGAAAAGTAAATGACCAGCTTGGTTTAGAAATTAGCTCAGGCTGTATTTTCATGGCAGACTTTTATGATTTAGTGTTAAGCATCATAAAGACAGGTGAGTCAGGTGAAGCCTTGAATATTTGAAATGATAATAATAATTATTACGATGATGCTAATATTTTTTCCGTGCCTTTGTTTAATAACTTTGTTGTTGTTGTTGGGTGCTGTCCAGTCGGTATCCGACTCATAGCGACCCTCATAGGGTTTTCAATGGCTGACTGTTTCGGGATTGCCTTGGGAGTGGATTGCCAGGCCCTTCTCCCATTTTTGCGGTGCTGGGAGTTGAACTTGGGACCTCAGAGACTGCAGCACAGTGCTCTACCAACTGAGCTAAATCCCAGCGGGTTTAATAACTTATCCTTTTTAAAAATGCTATAACATGTATTGACTTTTTGCTTATCAAAACAGTCCTGTGAGGTTATATGTTTAGGCATCATTATCCTCACCTAAAAGATGAAAGAATAGCCTCAGGGAGATTTAGTGATTTATTATGGCAATTGATGAGGAGAAAGGGAAAGGAATGAGCAATTATTGAAGATTTATGACTCACCAGATCCTGGACTAGAGAGAGAGAGAGAGAGAGAGAGAGAGAGAGAGAGAGAGAGAGAGAGAGTGTGTGTGTGTGTGTGTATACACATATTTGGCCTCAAAACTAGATATTAATATTGTTTTTTGCAAAAAAGGAAGCCGGACTCAAACAGGTAGAATTAATTGCCCACAGGTTAGTAACAAGCAAGAGATGACACTTGATTTTGAACCTAGATATCAGGCCCTGGCTACTCACCCACAATTTCTCTCTTTCTTGACTATAATGTCTATTTCATTAAAAAGGAAGTTCCTTGTTCCAGCATGTAAAGAGTTTAGAAGTCATCACTCTATTCTAACTACAAATAAAAAGTTGAACAAATGAAAAAATCAACAGCTCTTCACAGAGCCATCAGAGAAGTGAGATCACAAGGCCAACTTTTGCTTCCATAATTGGAGAGATATATATATACAAATAAAGAGAATAGTAACTGATAAGATCAAAAAACTCTGCAGAAACCTGTAATGTAGTAGGAAAACTGAAACTGTCATGGTGAGTTGCTGGAGGTTCAGTGTGGACAAAATCTGGGAGATAAAAATTCCATGTGGGGATCCACTCACTGGGGGAGTTCTAACACCTTTGTCAGTTTTACCTCTCGGAGGTCTACTTTGTTCTTACAGTGAAGATCAGAGAAAAAAATTCCTTGAGCTTCTTTGAGAGGGAAGGGAAAATTAAGCATTCTGAGATATGTCAGAGCATTGTGTTCTGCTTAACAAGGCCTGAGGAAAGGCATGATCAAAGTCTAATTTACTGGAATATTATCAGAGCCTAACCTACCTGAGGAATGAGAAATACAAAACTTTATCCCATTCTAGCTTTCCATGTAGATGGATAGGCAGAACATAGAAACTTTAGTGCAGAGAAATTACTCTGTATAATACTGTAATGGTGGATACCTGTCATAATACATTTATTCAAACCCATAAATGTACAACACAAAGAGCAGACTCTAAAGCAAACTATAGACTTTGCGTAATTGTGATGTGTCAGGGCTGGTTCATCAATTGTAGCAAATACACCACTTGTGGTGTGTGAGTGGTGGTCTTGATAGTGGGGGAGGTTGTGCATAGATGGAGGCAGAGGTTATATAGGAACTCACTGTACTTCTTTCTACAGTTTGCCATGAACCTAAAACTTCTAAAAGTAAAGGCTATTAAACTAAAGTTTGCTGCCATACCGCTGTGGCATCTGATGTCAGATCTAGGAAGCTAAGCAGGGTCGGACCTGGTTAGTACTTGGGTGGAAGACCACTTAGGAACACTAGGTGCTGTAGGCTTGGGAGAAGGACCCAGCAAGCTATTCCCAAGAAACAATCAGCCAGTGAAAACTCTATGAATAGCAGAGAAGCATGACAATAGTGTTTCGTCTGTTGTACATAGCGTCCCTATGAATTGGACACTGACTTGATGGCACCTAATGACAAAGATTAGAATAAAGGAAGATCCACCTAAATCTCACAGTGTACTCAGGTCAAGCACCATGAACAGTTTATAGTTTTCCTCTAGTTTAGAGGAGCCCCTTTTCAGTTATATGCGTCTTTTCTCACTATCTTTTCCTGTCTTCCATAATACATGAAGATCATAGCCTTTGCTTGGATCCCAAGTCATATGGCAGTTTCCTCATATCATAGTGTCATATAATTATCGTCCAAATCAGGCAATTTTGAAGTGAAATAAGGCACTGTCAACTACAGCAGGAAAACAGCATAAACTTGGACTATCCAGGAAAAAAAAATCACTCTACTTTAGTGTCAAGTTTTCCAAGAGCTGAGGTTGCATATCTAATATATAAGTGTGTGTGTATGTGTGTATGTGTGTAGTGGACTAATTCCAGTTTGGTAGCAACTCTAATTACTGTCCCACTAAGCAGTGGATTCATCAAGAGCAGCCTTTGTATTGTTCTTCTATGCACCCACCTTACTTTTGCTGTCCTGGCACACCTTCACTACTTTGTTATTGTTGTTAGGTGCCATTGAGTCCAGCTTGACTCATAGCGACTCTGCGTACAACAAAACAAAACATTAACCACATTGTGCCATGTCCTGTACTATACCAGTGCTCCTCTGCTGTTTATAAAGTTTTCAATGGCTGATCATTTTGAGAATTGTTTTGGGAGTGGGCTACAAAGTCCTTCCATTTTTGCAGTGCTGGGGATTGAACCCAGGGCCTCAGAAAGCCCAGAGCACTCTACCAACATAGATAAACTCTAGCCTCCACTCCTTAGTGTTAATTGAAGAAATGAGTGAGTGGGCTAAAGACCTCATTACCTTTTTCTTTGTTTCTTCTGTCCACTCCCTCCATTAGAATTTTTGATTCCTCTATTCCCCCTTTTCTGCAGCATGTATCACTCATAAGCAGTGTCATCATTCATCTTAGACATGCCAGACATGTAACTATTTATGTCTCATGTTGATTTTTCTTGTATATTTCCTTCTTTGCTGGCCAACGTTGCACTAACACAGTAAATGTAGCTAAGTTGTGTCATAGGATTTGAAGGTTCATTCAATGATAGCATCTTCTTGAAGTTTGGTAGGCAAAAGGTTATAAAATAGTGTATTCTGAGGGCAAAACCTAAAATGCCCCTATCAAATGGCAAGAATGGCAGATGAGAACATAGAGAATTTTGTGACTGCTCTGGTTACTTATCATATGTAGCATGCATATGACAAGAGAAAAATAGGAGGTGAAGTTGATTTGAGGCTGACTGCACAGTTGATAGAGGAAAAAAGAGCATGCTTGATAACAGTATTTTTTTCAACTAACCACACACACAAAATAAATTGGTTTTACATATAATTACAAGGGTTAGATAGAGATAATTTGAAGCTTGGGTAAGACTGAACAGAGACAAGACTTAATGTGCCTAATTGATAATGAAGGGAAAAAGCATAGATGATTGTATGTAGTATTTTTGTGTGCCAAGCCTTACCATGGCACTGGACACTTTTGCTCATGTTCTATGGGTTAGAACTTAGTCACATGACCACATATCCATGAAAGGTAGGCTGGCAGGTGGAGTTTAGTGCTATCCTCACAGAAGAAAAAAAATAGGTTTTTTTGTGAAATGCCAGTAATCTTCACTGCATTGCTTATGTTCAACCACATGGTGAAGTGTGTCCCCAAATCCACTGCATGATTTTTTCTTCAGATTTAGTTCAAGATTTGGAGGCCAATTTGCACCAGTTGTTAAGTGGATGCATTCATCCCTGCAGTCAACTTACCACTTTTTATCCTATGGTGTGTGCCAGATGCCTTTAGAATTTTGCAAACAAGTGAAGATGTTCAATATTGTTGTTTAAAAATCAAACACAGAACACGAGTTATACTGGAGAAATAACTTCTATTTTATGAAAGGAATATATTTTTATAATTATAAAAATATGACTTTATCTATCATTAACATGTCAACATTAGAACATTTTTCACTATCAGCAATCTTTTTCAATGATTATCCATTGCATTTAAATGAAAAATTGGATAAAGACATAGTTCTAAGTACTAGATGAGATTACCAAATCTCTTCAAGGCAACACGAGGGAAATTCTGAACTGAGGTCTTCATGGGGGTCACTTGAATCTGATTTTAACTTAAAATGCCCCACCAAAAAGTATTTACTGTTTCTCTAGATTTTCATGGACTTGCTTCTGCACTTTATTTTCTATTTAATATCTTTTTGTTCCACTAGGCCTTCTTCAACTATCCTGTCAAATATAACCCGCTTCATTAGTCTCTATTCCCTTTCCTAGGTTTATTTTTATATCAACTTTCTATCATGCATTGTAATACATAATTTTATTTATTTTTTTATCATCACTATGTACCAATAGAATATAAGCTCAAGGAGGGCAGTAATTTGGCCTGACTTATTCCTGAATTCCTAGCACTTTGAATAAACACTGCCTGATTTAGACTAGGGGATCAGTAAACTGGTTGAATAAATTACCTTCTTATTTCATGTGGAAGTCAGATTGCTCTATGGTCACATGAGTGAGACATTGGTCCTTGGTTATGACCCACAAGTGCTATTCTGGGTTGTTGCCTGCCCCAGAGCCTTTGTAAGCCTATGCCAAGTAGCTTTGGCAGATGAAATAACTGCCTAAAATGTAGTGGTTCAAAATTACAATTATTTGTTTAGCTTATAATTTTGTGGGTCTGCAGTTTGGGCTGGGCTTTCAACTGGGTGTTTTTTTTTTTGTTGTTGTTGTTTTTTTTTGTCTTGGCTGGATTCATCCTGCATCTGTGGGCAGACTTGAGTCAGTTCTAGACAGTTCTCCTCTGGAGACTGGCTGTCTGTCACCTGTGGTGGTGTAGCAGTGGTTAAGCCATGTGGCTTTCATTATCCAGGTCAGGTCAGGCTATTCACATAGAAGATACTCAAGGTTTCAAGAAAGAGCAGAAGAAGGTAGAAAACCTTGTGAGGCATATGTCCAAAACTGGTACAAAGAACGTCTGATGCAATCTATTGGCCAGAGAGGTCTTAATAGAATCCTATGTTCAAGGATGGAGAGATGAATTCCACCTCCGAAGGGATGGAATGACAACATCTGATTTCAAGAACGTGGATTATGTCAAAGGAGGAATTTGTGGCCACTTTTGAAATCTGTCACCAAACCTTCATTGTGTTAGTCTGAAGGATGCTGATGACAGCTACTTTTTCCACTAAGGCATCATAACATGAAAATAACCAAATATTGAAAGTTCAAATGCATATCTAAGAACAATATCCTCATCTGCATAAAAACATTTCCTGTGAGGGAGGACTGATTGTCCACATCTAATAGCTATCTCTTTTTCTTTCTCCTCTACGATACTGATTATACCCTACTCTGCACGTATCTATGCTCAGCTATCTACCTTACTTCTTAATAAAAAGGAGATATTTCAAAATAAATAGGCTGGTATACTGCAAAGAAACTGAAGGTACTTAAAAATAATTTCCTAAATATTTATAAACTATATTTCAAAATCTTTTACATTCTGTGAACTATGTAAATAAATATCAGACCTAAAAGTCACCATCCCATAGCTTATCTATAAACAGACAAATCATCATTTAAAACTCTGTCCTCTGACTTATGGCTCTGTCTTTGCATTCTATTCAGCTAAAAAAACATAAACTATGCAACCTGTTTTTTTTTTTTAATTAAAAGAAAAAAAGAGAGTATCTTTATTATGAGGAAGAATGGCAATCTTGGTTTTATTTACTTTTTAGTTGCTATAGGACGTGAGGGAACTAATCCAAATCTCAATTATAACAATCTAGAGGGATATGGAGAAGGGAATAGAGAGTAGGAAGAAGATAGAGGGTGGGAAGAAGAAGATAGAGGGTGGGAAGAAAAAGAAACAGTGACTTGTATTGCAGTCTGAGCTTAATTCCCTTGAAATGCTCCAGGTTTGTAGAGCTGTAGTCTGGAAGTACAGGTCATCCAGATGTGAGCACTTAGGTAACATTTCTGGAACAATGTTCTGTTTCTCTTACATGGCTTCCTGGATATCAGGATGAGAGGGAGGCAGGAAGTCTTCCCCACCCCAAGTACTTCACACAATAGATCCACATAAAGCATCTGCATTCTCCTCTCTCTGTTTTGATGATGTTCATCTTCTGAGACTGCAACAAGATCTAGACAGAGGGTTGAGAAGTCTGCCCTGAAACTTGGATATATGGGAAGTTCATAGATTGAGTTTAACCACCTGGCTACAAAGTTTTGGGGAAGGGATTTTTCAGTGTGTTGTGGAACTTGAAGGGTCTTCAATGGACTCTTTAAGGGTAGGTGACAGATGATGCTAGCAAAAGTAACCCTGGTAAGACGAGCAAAACCAAAAAGCTAGAAAAGTGTGTTGGGTATTTTCAGCCCTTGAGTAGGTGGTGCTGAATGCAGGCACAAGGTGGTCTGAATGCACAGAAGTTTCTGCCAAGGAGTGGTGAGAACTGAGAAGGTGGAAGGAAGTAGGTAGGAAACTTGGGATTTATTCTAGTGGTCATAGGAAGTCACTGAGGATTTTTAAACCAATATCTAATAAGTATGTCACAGACATGGACAGGGGCATTGCAAAATTTAGACCAAGTATCAGGATTTCCTTTCTCAGGAATGACTTCTAGCAGAAATAGGTGGAACACAGCATGGCCTGTCAACCACCTATCACCCTTCAGAGTGTTGGAGAATTTCTGCATCAGGGGTAGACACCATCTAACCCAGCAAAGACTGAGTCAGTCCCTCCTCTCCCTCACCAAGTTATAGTCAAGGAGCAGTCATATGCACTGTGCTCTCCAGGAGTGATGATTAAGTTTAAGGCTTTCTGTCCATCACTGCAGAGTGATCCTTCTTCCTGGAACTCATGATGCCTGGAAACTAGAAAATATCTCTCTTTGAAGAATCTCTCCATTTCCCTTGGGGTTCACTGCATGTTGTACTGTAATTCTCTACAGTTGAGTCTTTAAGCAAGTGAATGAGCAGACAAGAAATCTCCTGAACTAATGAAGTAGCTTCCCCATCAATGTTTCTCAATGTTTTCTACTTGTTCAGATCAATCTTCAGGTTTTCATATTTCAATTCTCTTTCTTTCAATTTTTCTGAAACATATTACTGCTTGGTACAGATGCTTACTGATTTTTAAATTATAATTATTCAATCACATTAATTGTACAAATTAACATGTTTCTTTGATATTTCATAGGTGCCTATACTATGCTTTTATGGCACCCCCCTCCCTACTGCCCTCCCTCACTATGCCTGCTAGCTCTCCTCCCTTCAGACCCTTGCCCCTTCCTGGTAGCCTATGTTCTATTTCCCTACTGACTTTTTATCTGTCCTTTTTTCTCTCACCAGTTCAATCCATTTATTTCCACTATCCCTGATGCAGCCATAATTTCTAAAATGAAAGGCAGTATTTTCTATTTTGCAAAGAGTTTTAAAAGCTCCCTTTAAATGATTTTGCAAGTCTTACTAAAAAGTTATAACCAAACTTTAAAAAGATAATAATAAAAGTTTCAATTGTTTACCACAGGAACATTTAAATTGCAAGTATAACAAAAAATAAAATCACAGAATTTTAATTTGCAGAAGTGACTGGTATTGCTATATGAATGTATGACATTTTCTTTGTTCTTTAGTTCTACATGTTTATGTGACCATTTCCCTTCCCCCAGATACACACAGAGTTTGATCTAAGAACCAGAAAAAGAGAAAAAAATCTCATAGTTTTATTTTGTAAGCATTTTAAGGCAAAACCTGAGTAAAAGTCATTTTTACTGAACATGAGGAAAAAATACATGACACCGGAGTTTTTATAGAGAGTACATCATGAACAACTTAAAATATCAGTATTTTCTTGGCTTAGTCAAGCTTGGTAAAATTTAAAATCTCTTTACCAAATTCAAAGCTATTTTTTTAAGTCAAGGTCATAATAAGTGTTACCAGAAAGGGCAAAGAAAACAGACGAGTGGTAATTACAGTGGAGCCAGTTACCAGAAAGGGTTAGGGGTCTTTTAATAAGTCTGTTAGCATTTGTGGCACCATCTCCCCTACCCCAATTTGAGATTCTACAGCCTCCACAAAAAATTGTTAAAGACTCAAATTGGTTCTTAAAGGTGTGAATGACAGAGTGAGTTTACTTTATTTTTTTAAAGTAGTGCATTATTTTAGAGGTAGCCAGATGTAAAGAGACAGTTTATTCAAAAAAGAGTATTGTAATCAATGTAATATCTAATATCTAATATCTTGTTGATAACATTTTCCTCTGCAAGATTTTAGGAGTTGTTAAAAGCTCCTATCCAGAAAAAGAAACTACATAAAAGGTCTTAAATCTCTTATTTCCCAAAAGGTTTATTCTGAATAAGAGAGGTCCTTAAAAGGAAAACACTATAAATATAATCTAGGAAAAAACTGGTATCTGTAATTAGCCTATATCCTCCACAAACATAGAGCAAAATATCAATATAGGGGTAGGACATCTTTTTGTTTGAACTTAGTTCTGATTCAATACAAGTTATTTCCCCCCTAAGTCACAATAGTATAAGTTTAAAAGTTTCTGGAAATATTTATTGTATACAGCCTAGAAGATGAAAAGAATGTAACTATTATTCTTGGTTTGTTTTGAGGTTATTTACTTAGGGCTAAGCACCTCATTTTTCTTGTGTACAAAAAGTAATTATGCAGTCAAAAGAAATATAGCTCATATACTTCAAAACATATGAAAAATGTAAAACTTTATTACACACATTAATTTCTAACAAAGGACATCTCTAGCATCAGTGTAACGGGGACAAGCCAGATAACTGATGTATATATACGGATGTTTCTCCCAAATGGGTTTTATAAAGGCAAACAAACAAATAAACAATTTCTTCTTTTATGTCTGTCTCTCTTTTATAAATTTTCACTTCCCAATATGGGCAATAGTTTTAAGGATTTTTTTTGTGTGTATATGTGTGCATTAATATATTGTTTGACTTAGGCTTGCTAGACCCCCATTTCTCATTTTATTGACTCAAGCTACTCATGTTGAATCTGTTTCTACATGCAAGAAAACTAAGATCTGAAAGCCCACAAATATTGGACAAAATGCCTTCATGGTTTTATCAAGTTAGATCTTGCTATTCTGACCTGGAAATGTCCGCATTTTAGGAAGCCATGTTTTATGTGAGCCAGGCCTGCTCTCTATGCCCTCATTCTTTCACTCCTCAAACCTGGCTCCTGGATAATAAGGTCTGGATTCCTGCCACTCGAGGCAGGAAGATTTATGATTCCACTTCAGTTGTCTCGGGGGCCTTGGTTGACTTGCTGGAGGCATCAGGCTGCCCATGCAGTGGGTGGCTAACATAGTGCCAAGGTGGGAGGGGTGTGGTACTCACTTTGTACACAAGAGTAGGTGGAGAAATCATTTTGTCAATGAAAGGAAAATAAGCATGATAGAAGTGAAACAAACTTTATTTCAAATGGGGTAACAGAACTTAACATTTTGTCAACTCAAAAGCGGTCAGTAGGTTCCCCTCATCCTGGCTAAGTATGCAAAATTGTCTGAAGTCTGAAGCTATTTATGTTTTAAAATAAATAGAAATTTGTGAGCATAAGGGTAAGTGTAAGTATGTGTGTGAGGGTGTTGGGGAAGGGTTAGGAAGTCATTTAGAGTTATGAGAAATATCATAAGGAAAAGGAATAAATAATTCTCTGAGTCTAATTCTTACAAAGTCCTTTTTATTGGGTTGTGTTATTATCTCTGTTATGTATTTGAGGTAAATGAGACGTAGAGACATTAGGTAATTTTGTCCAGAATCTTAAAGCTAGTAGGTGACAAAGCAATGCCTAGAACACAGGTAGTTTATTTCTGGAGACCATCCCCTGAACCACTGTGCTAGGATGCTGCTATGATAAAATATATATTTATGAAAAAATGCATGAGCATACATATGTGTATATGTATGTGTTATTGGATAGTTCTTCCTTTGGAACATATATTTCTTAAAGCATGCAGTTATCTAATTTCTCTAGCATAGTGCTACACCTATTATTAGACAGTAAATGTTTGATGAATTAAATATCTTAGATTAACACTGTAGTGTTTGGCAACTAACAATAAAAATGATTATTTAGGATAAACAGCTGAAATTTGTGAAATTCAATATAATTCAATATAAAAATCAAGATCAAGTCTGCCAAAAAGTAAAATAATTTATACATATATTTTAGAACCATATGCATTATGTCAAGCATTATTCTACCATTGCTGTAGAATGTGCTAATGGCTAAATTATGACTTTCTTCTTCAGTTCTGAAGGCAATGCAGGACAGAAAGTCTGGAATATTAAGCTATGAAATGATGCATATTCCCCTTTTCCCTTATAGGAGATATTCTACAAACAGGCTCATTGTCATTATGTAGGTGTCCTGACTACAACAGGTGAGATCTTTCTTCAGAGGTAGACAAACTATTTCAGTTACTCATGTAGCAACCAAAAATGAAATGAATCGATTTGGGGAGAGTACAGGAGGAATTGTTGAAATTGTTTTTGAAGTTGATTTAACTTCTCCAATGTAGGAAGGAAACAAAGCAACTGATGCCTCCTCCCAGGGTCTGAGGTTGTCATTGATTGAAATTAAGATGGATCATGAAACCCCAGAATGACTGGTTTTAGGATGGCTCAGAAGCAAGGCAGAGCCATTCACTTTGGTTTTGGAGCCATCTTAGAAATTCTTTCCAGTGTGATTCTTGCACGTTTTTGACAAATAGCGTAGGAAGATTGTTGCCTTTCTAAAAAAATGAATTCAGTTTTCTTTTCAGTGCTAGGGGGTTTGACACAGGGCCTAACACATACTAGGCAAGCACTGCACCACTGAACCACATCCCCAGCTCCTTTATTATTTTTTATCCTGAGGCAGGGTCTCGCTAATTTGTACAGGCTGTCTCTGTCTTCAAACTCGTGATCCTCCTGCCTCAGCCTCTGAGTCTCTGGGATTATAGGCATTCACCATGGCATCTAGTTAGTTTTCTTTCTTTCCTTCTTCCTTCCTTGCTTCCTCATTTCCTTCCTTCCTTCCTTCCTTCCTTCCTTCCTTCCTTCCTTCCTTCTTTCCCTCCTCCTTCTCCTTCTCCTCCTTCTCTCTCTCTTTTTCTTTATTTCTTTCTGTCTTTCTGTCTTTCTTCTCTTTCTCTTTTAAATTAAAAAAAGAGTTGGAGAACTTTACAAGTTAGAAATATGAGGCAAAGTAATAAAACAGATTTCTAGCTCTACAGTATAAATTCCTGGATACCCTTTAGCTGTGAAGTTTCTCCATTCCATCCTGGGGATCTCCCTTAAAGACTAGGACTATGGCTCTGCAAGGCTCTCAAACCTCAGCTGCAGTGGCTGGGGTCTGTAACCTCCATTTCTGTTGGCCTGAGTTCACTTTTCTGAAAAAAGTTCTGCTTTTCCAAAGTAGCAGATGGGAAGAGAGAACCCTGTTGTCCACACATACCCCTCCCCACCCTCAAAACACCCCAAAACAAAGCATCTCAGTCCAGGAATAAGACTTCAAGTCAGGACAATTCTAGAATCCTTCTGAGTTATCTCATTATTTCAGAGCAAGTCTCTGCTCTGTTCCCAGTCTTTGTGATCTCCTAGCAGATAGTGCACCCTTAAAAATTACCTTGAGTTCACTGGGCATGGTGACTCGCACTTGTAATCCCAGCTGATCCAGGAGGATTGCAAGTTTGAGGCCCGCCTGGGCTATATGAGGGGGAGACCTCCCCAAATGGCATTTATTTATAAAAAGATCTTGTATTTATTTTTACATGTTCAAACTTCAGTCTCTGTTGTTTCACCTATTGAGATATCTTTTCTGTTGCTCAAAGCAGGTTTTGAACTTGTTGATTTTGGTGCCTTTCAGCACTTCTGCCATTTTTTGTTTTGCCTCCTCCATGTTAGTGAAACATTTCCCTTTGAAGATTTTTTTTTTCATCTAGAGGAACAACAAAAAAGTCTCAAGAGGTGAAATCTGGTGAATAGGGAGGGTGGAGCACAAGGGTCATGTGGTTTGGGGTCAAAAACTGAACATTGAGTATGGTGTGGGCATGTGCGTTGCCATGGTGGAAGAACCAGTCATCTATTTGCCATAATTTGGGACATTTCTTCTGAATGCAGCCTCTCACAACAACTCAGCTGGTACCCTGATGCAGATGGGTTCCTAGTGTGTGTGGGGGGAGTCTGTACTATGAGAAACTTATCCTCCAGAAAATAATTCCACTTATTTTTGGGTTCCCCCAGACCCACATTGTATAGCAAATTGGGGGTTGTCCTGGGCTACATAGTGAGATCTTGTCTGAAAAAAAGAAGAAAAAGAAGATGAAAACCAATGATTAGTGGATAGTGATGTTTTTTTGTGGACAACTCACGTGATTTCCTATTGATGATTAACTGCTCAACTTGACAGGTTAAGCATTTTCATTAGTGTTACTGAGCTCTGCACTACAGATAATATCAAAAGAACAGTGATTGAATGTCTTAAAGTTTATTAAGTAGTATAGATTCCAACTATTCCATGCTGTTTTTTTACATGAATAAATTTCATACATCAGAAAGATATCTATAATTTACTGTGTGTCAGGCTTGTCTTTTGGTTTGTAAGAATTGTCATTGCATTTCAGAAGCCTGTCTTCAAGAAGCTTGTTATCTCATTGTAAAGGATCATGGTTCTGTATGGAATTTTCTTTTTTTTGAGACAGTTGTTGTCGTGTGCCGTTGAGTCGTGTCTGACTCATAGTGACTCTTATAGGGTTTTCAATGGCTGATTGTTTTGGGATTGCCTCAGGAGTGGATTGCCATGTCCTTCTCCCATTTTTGCAGTGCTGGGAATCAAACTCAGGACCTCAGAGACTACAGAGCAGTATTCTACCAACTGAGCTAAATCCAAGCCCTTTTGAGACAGGGTCTCACTAAATTATACAGACTGCCTTTGGTCTCAAACTCGCAGTCTTCCTGCCTCCACTTCCTGAGTTGCTGGGATTACAGGCATGTGCCACTGCGCCCGACTCTGAATGGAATTTAATAACTCCCTGAATTATGTGCAAAAAACTGTGGAAATCATGACCAGCCCAGGAGCTAGTGGTATGGTTGTAAAGTAAGATAGTAGAAATGACATATCAAAATATGAAGCATGGCAGTATACCAGACGAAACCCCCATGTTTGTAATAATGAAACCAAAAGATGAAAGAAATCTGAGCTTAATATGAAGGCAAAGACAGATTTGAGAAGGAGGTAAAATTCACCATTATTTTGGAGTTCAGGCAAACCTTCAGAAATACAACTCCCTCATGGAATTTCTTCCCCAGAAACATTCTTCTTAGCAAGGGGGAAAGATGAATGCTTGGAGTTGCTGGCCTAAAGCCTAGAGTTTCATTCCTTGGATTTCACTCCCTTTTCTCCCTTTTGGCTAATCTTCAAACACTACAAAGAATGGAGGGGCTGAGGTCTTTCTTAAATACAGCCTCTCAAAAGTTGACTTTTATATTTGTTTTTCTTACAGAACTTTTAATATTAATGTAACATTCCAAAATGTTATTTCTAAATTCCAGATAATCTGCTCTCTCTATCAATTCTGATTTAGAATATTCTTGATTTTTTTTTTTTGAGTCTATGTTGGTTTATTTTGAAGACTGAGAAAAGTATTACTTAGCCTTTTTGAAGACTGGAAAAGAGGAGGATTTTGTTTTCCTGTGGTTTAAGAAACCTTTCAGGTTTAGGAAATTGAAATGACCAGCTGGGTGTCATGCTGCATGCCTGTAATCCCACAATTTGGAAAGCAGAAGCAGGAGGATTGAGAGTTTGAGGTCAGAGGCAGGCTGTGCAATTTAGCAAGACCTTGTCTTGAAATAAAAAATAAAAATGGGGCTGGGAGTGCACCTCCGTGGTAGAGCACTTGCCTATCATACACAAGGCCCTCTGTTCAACCCCCCAGTACTGAAAAAAAAGTGAAGTGGGTAGGAGAAAGTGGGGTGCAGCTGAAACCAGCTCTTAGCATGAAAGAGAAAAAAAGATTTTTAAAAATATATTTTTCTCTTTCTTGATGAACTCTATAATTAGGTCTTTCCCCCGGGAAATTATCCTAAATTTATTTTGCAATAATCAAAAAAGGAAAAAAAATCACAAAGGAATTTCAGTCTTAATTTTTAATTTCCTGATTTTTGTTAGTTTACAACATAACATTAATTTATTTCCATACTGGAGAAAGGGTTGTAAGTAATTACTATTGCTCTTCTGTACTCTTCCCAGAGGAAAAGCACTCCATCAATACCTAGTTGTTAAAACACAGAGTAAAAGAAAAATAAGTTTGAGATGTAGAATAAGCTTTCTGTGTCTGTCAAGTCACTGCACATCCAAGAAGGGTTGGGGTGATGGGACAGGTGTCATAGGATGTTCAAGGATGTTCACTATTAGGCACCCCTACTTGCAAATTATATAATGTGTCTCAGCCAACGTTGTGAATCGGAATATCACCCTTCTTATAGACTCTGCTAAAGTTTTGGTGATACTTCAACATGTGGGAATTTCCTACTTTCTATTCCTCATTTGCCCATCCTTATGGATCAAATGTTGTATACTTAAAAATTGAATTTGCTGACACTTCATTCAGTCCTCAGAAGCATCATCTTCCTTTATTCCTGAATTCAGACAGAGGTCGAGCAAGGCCATGTGTTGATCCAGTCCAGGACACTCAAACATTTGTAAAATACCTTTAAATGAAAGACAAGTATACAGGCTAACATGCTAAACCTTGTCTGTAATCTGCAGCCATACAAGGAGACAAAGAAGCTCTGCCCTCACCTAATATAGTTGCAATAAAGATAGGATGATGGCCCTCAAAGTAAACATAAAATAATCCTCTGTAGGGGCTTTGTCTCTAAGTGCTGGAAAGGCAGTCACCCTGAAACAATGGGGCAAATTAGCATGCAGCCAGCCCAAGGCTCTTAGCTGCACACACACACACACACACACACATACACACACACTCACAAGTTTATAGTGACAAATGCTTGCTGCTTGCTGGGAGGTCAACACTAAGAATCTTTCTTGGGAAGCAAGCATGTCAGAATTCAGACACTTTCCCTACAAATAGGCTTTCTTTGCTCAAAGGGGGAGCTTTTTGATTCAGATAATAAAGTCCATTTATATGAAAAGATGCCGCTTTCAATGACATGATTAATTTCAGAAATACCTGGTATCTGAATGAAGCTGAGACATCAATGACTGATGATGAGAAAAGATAATTAGGCAAATGTCAAGAGCCCCAGTACTGAAGGTCTTGACTGTCCAGGTTATCCTTATATTCCTTCCAAGTGTAAATGAAAGGCTTTTGTGGGATGTGGGAGACGATCAACCTAGTTACATCTAAACTCTCTTTAGCTCATGTTTCTTTGCTTTTTTACCCTGTGACCAATGGGCAGGCCTGAAATAGGTAAATTTATCTTGCTTTATATGCCACTTGTTCAAAAGTGACCTCTGTTCTGAGCCCTTTCAAAAATCTCATTGACTTCTTTTCCCTTCCAAAAAAAGAAAAGCAAAAAAGCAGAAAAGCCGAAACCCATTTAATACTCTTGCAGAAAGGACTTTGAAGACAAAGTCTAAAGAATGAGGTGATGTTATTCTATTGCCCCACGTGGTTTTTCAGCCCTTCACTACTACTTTTGTTCCCCTTCATTAGTAAATGACGGTGGGGTACAGAGTAATACAGCATTGGCTTTTTCCATTATGTATCCTTTATATCACTTCTAGCAACACTTTCATTGACCCGCAAAGTTTATGGAGCCTTATGGCTAGTACATAGTTAAACTCTGATACTTATTTTGGTTACCTTCCTCTGCTTTTCCAATGTACTCATGAAGTTATGCTGTTTTCATTGAGCTTGACCTCTCCCCCTTTATCCCTCCTCATTCACCCTCCTCCCCATCCCATCTTCTCCAATCTTTGCTTCCCCCTGCTAGATCCCTCCCTTCTTCTTTCTACTCCTTATATTGTCCCTTCTATGCTAAGTTTAATTGTACATTTTTTAATATATCAATTGATGTACAGGATTTTTTCCTTCCTTTAAGTTCCCCCATATGAGTGAGAACATATGGGCTTGTATTCATTCACTTAAGATGATGTTCTCCAATTCCACCCATTTTGCTGCAAATGATATTATTTCATTTTTTAAATTGCTGAGTAGTATTCCAATGTGTATATGTACCACAATTATTTTATTTATTCTTCTGTTGATGGGCACGTTGGTTGGTTCCATATCCTTGCTATTTTGAAAGGTACTGCATTGAACATGGAGATGCAGGTGTCTCTGTGGTATGATGACTTGTCTCCCTTTGGGTATATTCCCAGTATGACTGGGTCCTATGGCAGTTCTATTTTTAATTTTCTGAGGTATCTCCATATTGATTTCCAAAGTGATTCAACCAATTTACAGTCCCACCAACAATGTAAGAGGATTCCTTTTTCTCTGCAACCTGGCCAGCATTTGTTATGTTGATCTTGGCCATTCTTACTGGAGTTAGATGGAATCTCAGAGTTGTTTTGATTAGCATTTCCCTAATGGCTAGAGAGGGCTGGGATTTAGCTCAGTTGGTAGAGCAACACTCTGCAGTCCTTGAGGTCCCAGGTTTGATTCCCAGCACTGCAAAAATGGGAGAAGGACATGGCAATCCACTCACTATGAGTCGGACACGACACTACTCAGCTTGATGATACTTAACAACAGTAATGGCTAGGGATATTGAGCATTTTTTCATGTGTTTCGGGGCCTTACAAACTTCTTCATTTGAAAACTATTTATTCAGTTCCTTTGCCCATTTATGTATTGGATTACCTTGGGAGTTGCTTTCTTGAGTTCTTCATAAATTCTGGAAATTAGTCCTCTCTCAGATGTGTAGGATGCAAAGATTTTCTCCCATTCAGTGGATCTTCCTTAACTCTCCCTGACTAAAAGGGAAAGGAGGCCTGTCTGTGAAGCCATTTCCTTTTTTTTTTAATTGGAAATTTTTAATGTACACCTTAATGTGAGTCATTCTGACATGCTTTTCATTGTGACATTTCCATATATGCATTTTGTTGTACATTATACATATAAGTTCCCCTTACCCTCTTGTGTGCTTCCTTCCCCCACCCCACCCCTGCACCAAAGACTTCTCTTCCATTTACTTGTCTTTTTATGGTAATATTTTTCTATATATCTTTCGATTCCAGTTCTGTTTAATATAGAAACTTTTTCTGTAGTGAACTTCCTTTTTACAGTGTGAGAACTATTACATGAATTTTCTAGACCATCTATAATACCATTCTTAGCTTTTTTTCTTTTACTATGATCCAACCTTTGTATAGGATTTTGTCCTTCTTATAATTTTGATTCAGCTCCCACATATGAGTGAGAATATGTGGTGTTTCTCTTTCTGAGCTTGTGTTCATTCACTTAAAATAATTTTCTCCAATTCCTATCCATTTTGCTGTGAATGGCAATATTTCATTTTTTTTGATCACTGAGTAGTATTCCATTGTGTATATGTACCATAGTTTTTTTATCCATTCTTCTGTTGATGGGCACTTTGGTTGATTCCATATCCTTGCTATTGTGAAAAGTGCTGCATTGAACATGGTGATGTAGGTGTCTCAATGGTATGATGACTCATCTCCCTTTGGGTAAATTCCCAATATTGTTATAGCTGGGTCATAGGATAGATCAATTTTTAGTTTTTTAAGATACCTCCATATTGATTTCCACAGTAGTTGGACCAATTTACAGCTCCACCAACAATGTAAGAGTGTTCCCTTTTCTCCGCAACCTCGCCAGCATTTGTTGTTATTTGTTTTATTGATCTTGGCCATTCTTACTGGTGTGAGGTGGGATCTCAGAGTTGTTTTAATTTGCATTTCTCTAATGGCTAGGGATATTGAGCATTTTTTTCATGTGTTTCATGGCGTTATGGACCTCTTCATTTGAGAACTGTCTACTCAGTTCCTTTGCCCATTTGTGTATTGGGTTATTTATTTTCTTGGGAATTTTTTTCTTGAGTTCTTTATAAATTCTGGTACTTAGACCTTTGTCTGGTGTATAGGATGAGAAAATTTTTTCCCGTTCAGTGGGCGTTTCCTTGACTCTGTTAATTGTTTCTTTTGCTGTACAGAAGCTTTTTAATTTCATGTAATCCCATTTATCTATTCTTGTTGCAATTTCTTGAGCAATTGGAGTCCTATTAAGGAAATACTTTACTATGCCTATATGATGGAGTGTATTGCCTATCTTGTCTTCTACAAGTTTTAAAGTTTCTGGTTTAATGTTGAGATCTTTTATCCATTTTGAATTAAGTCTCGTGCATATTGAGAGATGCAGGTTGATTTTCATTTTTCTGCATGCGGATGTCCACGTTTCCTAGCACCATTTATTGAAAAGGCTATCCTTTTTCCAATTTACTTGCTTTGCCCCTTTGTCAAAAATAAAGTGGCTATAGGTGTGTTGAGGTATTTCTGGGTCTTCTATTCTGTTCCAGATATCTTGTGAAGCCATTTCCAAGCAATGGAACTTCTCCAAGATGAGAGGAGATCATGCAGGGCAAGAACCTTACTAGCAATTCAGGTACATGTGTGCCAAATTAGATTTACATCTGATATGACTGAATGATTGTTATGGGTTGAATTGTGTCTGCAGAAAAGTCTGCTGAAGTTCCAGCCCCCAGTACTTCTGGATGTTCTCTTGTTTGGAAGCAGGGTCATTGCAGATGCAATTAGTTCATAGGAAGTCATGCTGGAATAGGCTGGCCCTTAATTCACTCTGCCTGTTGTCTCTGTTAAGGGCTGGGATTTGGCTCAGTTGGTAGAGCACTGCTGCAGTCTCTGAGGTCCCTAGTTCAGTTCCCAGCTCCACAAAAATGGGAGAAGGATGTGGCAATCCACTCCCAAGGCAATCCCGAAACAGTCAGCCATTGAAAACCCTATGAGGGTCACTATGAGTCAGATACCCACCCCATGGCAGGAAGAGAGGCACTCCATGGAGGAACAGAGGAGAGAGCCAGGGCACAACAGAGGCTCAAATCAGAGCTACACAGCTCTAAGCCAAGGAACACCTGGCATCAATGGCCACCACTAAAAGCTAAAAAGAGGTGAGGAAGCCTTTCCCACTACAGATTTGACAGGGAGCAAGTCTCTGCTAACATCTTGATTTGGGACTCAGGCTTCCAGAGATTGAACACAATAAATTTCTGTTCTCAGCCACCCAATTTGTGGTACTTTGTAACAGTTGTCTTGGGAAGCTAATACAATGGTTGTATAATTTAAAGTAGCAAGTCTGTTAAGTACCGGAGATATTATCTTTTTCCTGACCTGAACTCTCACAGTCTTACCCCAATTCCATTGTTGTTGTTAGGTGCCGTCGAGTTGGTATCTACTCATAGCGACCCTCATAGGATTTTCAGTGGCTGGTTGTTTCAGCATTGCCTGTGGAGTGAATTGCCAGGCCCTTCTCCTATGTTTGCGGTGCTGGGAATTGAACTCGGGACCTCAGAGACTGCAGTGCAGGGCTCTACCAACTGAGTTAAATCCCAGCTCACTAATTCCATTATAGCGGACAGATATATGTTTACTAAGAGACTGTGTCACCTGTCACAAATGGTGACATGAAACTTCGAAGTCACTGGAAGCAGAGAGTGTATCTGAAAGCCCTGATGAATGTGAGCTCACTCTCAACCTACTAAAACTGCTCATCAAGGGTCAGGTGGCCCCGCAGAGTGAAATGTTCAGTGTACTTAGTGAAATACTATACATTTTGTACATTAAATGTGGTGCACCATCCTCATTAGTCTGCAACATAAAACATCATTTAAAGAAGGACATGAGAGGGAAAACAAACCTAAATATCCCCTGATGTGTTCCTTTTCAGGGAAAAAAAAAAAACCCTAAAATTAATTCATAGGAAACACATGAGGTCTTCAACTAAATCTGTTTCTAACAGTGGAATAAAGTTGTAAAGAATTGAAATTACCTATTATGTGGAAATTTCTACTTAAAATAGGAAAATTCCATACAAAATTTCAGTATAATTTTTAAAAGCTAGGAAATCAAAATAGCAAAGCATGATGCCTTTTGTTCTGTATTTTTAAATAATATGATAACTTGACACAAGTTAAATTCCTTCACATTTCAAACTTGTTTTAGAAATTACATCTTAGTAGCAGATTGTGCAAATGACAGGGCATTAACAATAAAAACAAAACAGATTACTATTTATAACTCATTTATATGACATAGCAAAAACATATTTACTGAAGTATGCCATTTTTTTTTGGTTTGAGACTTTGCTACTGTTTGAACTATTTATCCTGACAACTTAACTGATTTTAAAATAGATACTTTTTGATTTGAAGAGTAGAACATTTTATAAATGGGAGAGCTTCCCATAATCCATATACAATTTGATTACATTTTTCTATTTGCTTTTAATCATTTGTAAATCCTGAGACACTTAACATTTTATGTTTAAATATTATGGCAGTTCAAATCTTCCCCCCTGCTTATGCATAATTTCATCTAGAAATTAATATCTCCCACTTATAAGGCATCAAAAACTAGAAACATTTTGCTTCCTTAATGGTGTAGGAATTAGTGTAATTTTAAAGCACTCAAGGATATAATTATTTACATGTACTAGAAATATTAACTAGAACTATCTGATCAAGGTATGTGGAAATTTGGAAAAAAGAAAAGCATTCCTTGAAGTTATAAATAGCTAGCTATGTTTAATGTTACTTAAAAATAAATAATTAGGTTATATGGACATTTCAGATCATAGAATCCAGAACACAAGAATGTGTTCCTGGAATCCTTTGAAAATTAAATATGTTCCTGTACTTTCAAAATAGTGCATAGCCCTAAAGATCATTTACTTTATTTTTGGCTAAAGTTAATATGTACACATACATGACTTTGGTATTGTTGCAAGTGATAGAAAGAAACAAATGAAGTGTTAATTTAATAAATGTGTTGCCAGTTGGGCTAAAATTGAATGCAATCCGTATTTGTCAATTGGATATACATAGTTGTAATATTTTTATCATTATTATGAAATGTGCTTAGTTTTATAAATGTATCTGCTCATTGTTATGATTCTAGTGCTCAGTTTAAATGAGATTTATCATTTTTTTCTTTTGTTTATAAAGGTACAGTTTATATTTTTTCTGTGATTGATTATATTCCTGGAAGATCTTGTGATTAACAGTATAGTACATTTTTTATTGAGTTATTTCACACACAAATGGCAGGGCCCAAAGGGTATTCTAAGTTTACAAGATTTTTCTAATATATTTGTTCTTTTCTGTATTAAAGCTGCTAATTAGTGCTTTTAAACAGCTCAACATTGAATTAGTAGAAAGAACCATATCAGAGGCTAATATAAAACTGTTTATGTGGAAGGGTACATAAAATAAGAAGGTGTTAAACCCAACACAAATTGAGTGGCAGGGGGTTTCCACCAGTGCTAATTTTATGTTTGTTTTGTCTCATTTAAAGTTAAGATGGCTGTGTTATAATTGTGATGTGGAACATGTTGTATTTACAGATGGACTGAAATGTGTCAATTTACAAGCTGTATTTGCCTGGCAAAGAAGTCAATGGGTACTTTTATCAGGGAATAGCTTTTATGAAACACTAGATTTATTTTTAACAGAAGAACATATGGGGGCTTAAAAATATACACACATACACACATAGACATACAAACACATGTAAGGATACATATATAACATATATATTTTATATATGATGATTATATAAGACATGCTAAGTGATCCAATTCTTGCTGAGTTATTGTTAGGTGCCATCGAGTCAGGCCTGACTCATAGAGACTGTATGTACAACAGGTGAAACATTCCTGGACACTGTGCCATGGCTGGCAATATCATCAGTACTTCTCTGCTATTCACAACGTTTTAATGGCTGATTGTTTGGGGGTGTGGGTTGCCAGACTCTTCTCCCGAGCCTGAAGCACCTGGTATTCCTAGCAGGTCTCTCATCCAAGGACTAACCAGGCCCCATTCTGCTTATCTTCCATGATCTGATGGAATCAGGTACCACAGTGGTATGACTGCAGGCTAAGTATGTTTAGTGAGCTTCTAATGGAATTTGATATGTTCATCTCATGGGGCAATAATCCATTAATAGAATTTTGAATTTCTCAGGACAATTTTTCTATTGAAGTCAAATATACATGGTTTTGAACAAATACAACAGTTTAATTATCTTGAATCAGGTTTGGTTCCCAGAATTATGAATGAATCAGGCTAGAAGGAATCTTATTAAAAAGCCACCTGTTTCAAGCTAGTATATCCAACTTCTATACCCTTAGGCAAGTTAGAAAGTTTTCTGTTATTAAACCTTTCTAGGGAAATCTCCCACATTCACTCATTACTCCACCAAAATTGAATGATTGGTTCCACAGGATGATAATCTCATCATTTTTATAGTTTCCTGACCAGATCATCTTATGTCAGATGAAACATAGAGGGACCCTTCTTGTACAACCTGCAGGAAAGGATTTTCATTCAATGCCATCCTGTGTTGCACCAGATCACACTAGTTTCAAAAATGCATTCTGTCAAACT
This sequence comes from Pedetes capensis, assembly GCA_007922755.1. NCBI lineage: Eukaryota > Metazoa > Chordata > Mammalia > Rodentia > Pedetidae > Pedetes > Pedetes capensis. The sequence goes on along the minus strand of VMDO01004300.1, from coordinate 75,579 downwards.
TTATTCCTTACCATAGTGCTTTTTAAGGCTCTTGATGGAAGTGCTCAGTGTTAGGAAGATTTTGTTGATTTGATTTTGTTTTGTTTTTATTGTTTTGTAAAAGAGCTCTATTGTCCTTTTGTTCAACAATGCTTGGGAATTCTATGATGCTGGATATGGTTATTGCTGTTGTTGTTAGGTGCTGTCGAGTCATGTCCGACTCATACTTGTCTACCAACTGAGCTAAATCCCAGCCAGATATGGAGAAGGATGTATTTCTTATGGGCACTGAACTCAATTTGGGGAATATCATATAGCAGCCACAGGCCAGATCATTAGAAAACAATACATATGTAATTGATAAATTCTAATCAAATTTGATTAAGAGTGAGATGTCATAAATTACCAATGTTAGGAATTAAAAAGAAGTTGCCACTGCAGATTCTTCAGATCTCAAAAGTAACAAAAAAGACATAGAACAACTTTGAAAATGATATTGAAAATTCAGATGAAATTAATTACTAAAAATGCACAGCATTCCCAATCTGACACAAGATGAAACAGAAAATTTGAATACTCTCAGATAAGTTAATATAATTGGATCTGCAGTTTAAACCTTGACCCAGAGAAATCTTCAGACCCAGATGTATTCACTGCTAAATTCTTCTACACATTTAAAACAAATAACATCAACTTCATACAAATGTTTTTAAAGAGTGGCAAAAGAGGAAATAAGTCCCAGCTTATCATAGGAAGCCAGCAATATCTTCATAGCAAATTCTGATAAGTAATATAAAAGGTAAATTGCAGGCCAGTTGCTCTCATGAACATAGGTACAAAAATGGTAAATAACATTATTAGAAAATTTAATCTAGTGATGTATAAGAAGGTTAATACATCACAAGAAAGTGGAGTTTACCCAAATAGTGTAACGTTGGCTTAACATTTGAAAAAAAAACATACAATATGATTTACCCCATTGATGAAACAAAAGTAAAAATTATGTGGCCATATGAGTAGATATATCAGAAAGCATTTGGTAAACTTTAATACACATTCATAATAAAAAAATTCATCAAACTAGAAATTGAACTTCCATAATCTTATAAAGAGATTCTATATAATACTTTCAGGAAATAGCATTCTTAATGGTGAAAGGCTGAAAGCTTTCAGTTTAAAATGGAAACAAAATGGCTGCTGTCATGACTTTTGTTTAACATAGTACTGAAGGTCCTAGCTACAGCAATAACACAAGAAAAAATAGATAGATTGGTTAAGAAATGATAAATCTGTTATCACAGAGAAAATGATTGTTTATTTAGAAAATTCCAAGAGGATACAGATAATCTGTTAGAATTAGTAAGTGGATTTAGCAAAGTCTCTGGTTACAAGCTTAATAAATAAAATTTGTTTAGTTCTTAATAATATTTGGTAAATATTTTCTTTTCTTTATATAAATAAAATTTATTTTATAATTTCTATCTTAGAATAAAATAGTTTTAGATTCACAGAGAAATTGAGAAATTAGTGAAGAGAGTTCTTATATCCTTCTTATCCAGTTTTCCTTATTGATGTACTTTTATCTCTCAGTTTGCTGTACTGTAGGGGCTTGTGTGTTGCTGTGATGCTGAAAGCTATTCCACTAGTACTATAGACACCAGCAGGGTCACCCATGGTGGACAACTTTCAGCTGAGCTTTCAGATCAAGACAATGAGGTAGAAGGAAATGGCTAACCCATGCCTGAAACAATTAGCCATTGAAAACACTGTGAATATCAGAGAAACACTATCAGATATAGTGCCAGGAAATGAATCCTCTAGATTGGAAGGCACTCAAAAGACCACTAAGGAATAGTTCTCTCTTCAAAGTAGAGTCCATCTTAATGACTGAAATAGAGTAAAACCCTAGGGATATCCATTTGCTGATATGGCATGACTCAAAATGAGAAGGAACAACCATAAACATCCATTAATAATTGGAATATGGAGTGTACATAGTATGAATCTAGGAAAATGTGAAATCATCAAAAGGGAAATGAAGCACATAAACAACAACATTCTAGGCATCAGTGAGCTAAAATGGCCTGGCATGGGCCATTTTGAATTATAATAAACATATGGTCTCTTATACTGGTAATGATAGATCATAGAGAAAGGGGGTTGTGTTCATCATCAAAACAGATATCAAGAACTGTCAAGTACAATGCTATCAATGATAGAATAATATCCATACACTTGCAAGGAAGGCCACTTACTATGACTATTATTCAAATTTATGCATCCAACACTAAGGCCACAAATGAAGATAGGGAAGATTTTTACCAGCTTCTGCAATCTGAAATAGATCGAACATGCAATCAGGATGTACTGACAATTAGTGGTGACTGGAATCCAAAAGTTGGAAATAAAGTAGAAGCCTCAGTAGTTGGAAAATATGGTCTCCATGGCAGAAATGATGCTGGAGATCACATGATAAAATTTTGTCAGACCAGTGGCCTTTTCATTGCAAATACATTTTTTATCAACATAAAAGGAGACCATAAACATGGAATTCACTAGATGGAACATACAGGAACCAAACTAACTACATTTGTGGAAAGAGACAATGGAAAACTTCAATATCAAAAGTCAGAACAAGACCAGGTGCTGATGGTGGATCAGACCATCAGTTCTTCATATGCAGGTTCAAACTGAAACTGAAGAAAATTAGAACAAGTGTATGAGAGCTAAGGTATGACCTTGAGTATATCCCACCTGAGTTCAGAGACCACCTCAAGAACAGTTTTGATGAATTAGACACTAATAATCAAAGACTAGAGGAGTTGTGGCATGACATCAAAAACATCATTCATGAGGAAAGCAAAGGTTAATTAAAAAAATAGGAAAAAAAAAGAAGAGACCAAATAACATATGAAAAGAGACTGAAACTTGCCCTTGATAGCTAATGTAAAAGGACAACATGATGAAGTTAAAGAACTAAACAGAAGATTTCAAAGGGCAGCTTGAGAAGACAAAATCAAATATTATAATGATATGTGCAAATGTTGTTGTTGTTAGGTGCTGTTGAGTCGGTATCCGACTCATAGTGACCCTGATAGGGTTTTCAATGGCTGACTGTTTCAGGATTGCCTTGGGAGTGGATTGCCAGGTCCTTCTCCCATTTTTGCGTTGCTGGGAATTGAACCTCAGGACCTCAGAGACTGCAATGCAGCTCTCTACCCACTGAGCTAAATCCCAGCCCACATGTGCAAATAGCTGGTGATAAAAAACCAAAAAGTAAGAACATGCTCTATTTTTCTCAAGCTTAAGGAATTGAACAAATTCAAGCCGTGAGTGGCAATAGTGAAGGATTCTCCAGGGAAAATATTAAATGACACAGGAAATATCAAAAGAAGATGAAAAAAAATACACAGAGGCCTTATGCCAAAAAGACTTGTTGGATGACCAACCTTTTCAGGAGATTGTATATGATCAGGAACCAATCATACTGAAGGAAGAAGTGGAAGCTGCCTTGAAGGAATTGGTGGAACACAAGGCTCCAGGAATTGATGGAATACCAGTAGAGATATTTCAATGAACAGATGCAGCACTGGAGGTGCTCAGTTTTTTATGCCATGAGATTTCGGAAATAGCTACCTGGTCAACTGATTGTAAGAGATCCATATTTGTGCCTATTCCCAAGAAAGGGGATCCAATTGAATGTAGAAATTATCAAACAATATCATTAATATTATAGACAAGTAAAATTTTGCTAAATATCATTCAAAAGTGACTGCAGCATATATAGACAGAGAACTACTGGAAAATTAAGCTGGATTCAAAAGAGGGTGTTGAAGCAGGGACATCATTACTGATGTCAGATGGATATTAGCCAAAAGAAGAGAATACCAGAAGAAGTCTATATATGTTTTATTCACAATGCAAAGGCATTTGACTGTGTGGATCATAACAAATTATATATAACATTGAGAAGAATAGGAATCCCAGACCACTAAATTATACTCATGAGGATTTTCTACATGGGCCAGGAGGCACTTTTTCAAGCATAACAAGGAAACATTGCCTGGTTTGAGGTTAAGAAAAGTGTGCATCAGGGTTGTATTCTTTTAACATATATCTTCAATCTTTATGCTGAGCAAATAATCTGAGAAACTGGACTTCATGAAGAACAACTCAGCATCATGATTGGAGGAAGACTCATTAATAACCTGCGATATGTAGATGACACAATTCTGCTTGCTGAAAGTGAAGATTTGAAACATTTACTGATGAAGATCAAAGAATGCAGCCTTCAGTATGGATTGTGCCTTGACATCAACAAAACAAAAATCCTTATAACTGTGTCAGTACACGTGTTAATTATAAATGGAGAAAAGATTAGAGTTGTTCAAGATTTTGCTTTACTTGGTTCTATAGTCAACATCCTTGGAAGCAGCAGTCAAGAAATCAAAAGATGCACTGTATTGGGAAAAGCTGTTACAAAAGACCTCTTCAAAGTGTTGAAAAGTAAAGATGTCACATTGAAGATGAAGGCGTGCCTGACTTATGCCACGGTATTTTCAGTTGTATCATATGCTTGTGAAAATTGGAAATTGAATAAGGGAGAGAGGAGAAGAATTCATGCTTTTGAATTATGGTACTAGAAACAAATATTGAATATACCATGGACTGCCAAAAGAACAAACAGGTATGTCCTAGAAGAAGTACAACCAGAGTGCTCCTTGGAAGCAAGGATGGCTAGACTGCATCGGATGTATTTTGGATATGTTGTCAGGAAGGATCAATCCCTGGAGAAGGACATCATGTTTGGGAGGGTGGCAGGTCAATGAAAAAAGGGAAGACCTTCAACTAGATGGACTGACACAGTGTCTACAACAATGGGCTTAAACATCAAAAATATTGTGTGCCTGGAAGAGTCAGGGAGTGTTTTGATTTGTTATACATAGGGTTGCTGTGAGTTAGACCCAACTTGATGGCACCTAACAACAACAACAATGTATTTTAGTATCATTCATAAGTTGCAAATAATAAAACAATATGGATACACTTTTATTAAATCATGTGTACACTTTATTTGTATTTCTTTAGTTTTATCTAGTGTCCCTTTTCTTTTCTAGAATTCTATACAAATACCACATTGTTATCATGTCTCTTTGGAATCTTGTTTACTAAGCATCTCTTTGACTTTCTTTGTCCTGGATAATATTTGCAGTTTGAGGAGTATTGGTTAGGTACTTTGTGGAATGCCTCTCTATTAGAATTTGATGTTTTTTCTTGATTAGGTTGGGGTTATAGCTTTTTGGAAGACTATGAGAGGTAAAGTGCCATTTCAATCACATCATAAGAGTGCACATACTATTAACATGATTTATTACTGTTGGTGTTGACTTTGGTCATCTGATTGAGAGAGTGTTTGTCAGGTTTTTCCATTTTTTCTACCTGCTCTCTCTTATATTAAACTCTTTGAATAGAAATCACTAAAGGCAGCCCATGTTGAAGAAGTGGGAATTCATATGCCTTCTTATTGAGGGCTAAGCATCTATATAAATTATTTTTAATTCTTTTGCATAAGGTGTTTGTCTCCTCTCCTCAATTTATTTATCTCTTCATATATTAATATCAGTATAGACTTGTTGTGTTGTTAGGTGCCGTTGAGTCAAGTCCGACTCATAGCGACCCTATAGACAGCAGATGGAAACACTTCCCGATTCTGTGCCAGGCACACGATTTTATTTATGTTTAAGACCATTGTTGCAGACACTGTGTCAATCTATCTGGTGGAGGGCTTTGGACATTATTTTATACTTTAAGTTACAATCTAATGAACTTACTTTATTACATTTCATAGCTCACATTGTCCCAATTTTGGCTGTTGAAAGCTCTTTCAGTGGACACCTGTGTCTGTTGTACACACTGTTATCAATGTGATGTTTTTTTCTTTTGGGTATTTCCTTATTTTCTGGCAACTTTATGGCACTTTAAGATGCCACAAGCTCATCTTATAAATTTCTTGTTCTAGTCTTAGAATTAGGCATTTTTCCAAAGATTTCTTGTTCTTCTCATTTTATTTTTAAATACTATTATCAATTGAAAATAAAATAAGGTAGCACTTTAGTGCAATACAATTTTCCAAATATGTAGGAGAAATTTGACCAAAAAGTGATTTTAGACTTCTTTTCCTTCTTTTGAAAGTTTCTAGAACATTATTGAGAGAAATAAAAATCCTAAGTAAATAAACAGATCATATTCACAAATTGAGGATCCACTATTAATTTCAACCAAATTGATCCATTGTTGTTGCTGGTAGGTGCTGTCAAGTCGGTATCCGACTCATGTTGTTGTTGTTGTTAGGTGCCCTCAGGTCGGTGCCCTCTGACTCATAGCAACCCTGTGTACAACAGGTGAAACACTATTGTCAGTGCTTCTCTGCGGTTCATAGGGTTTTCAATGGCTGATCGATTTTTGGGAGTGGGTTGCTGAGTCGTCTCCCAAGCCTACAGCACCTGGTGTTCCCAGGCAGTCTCCCATCCAAGTACTAACCAGGCCTGACTCGCCCTGCTTAACTTCTGAGATCTGACGGGATTGGATGCCACAGGGCTACAGCTGCAGGCATCTGACTCATAGTGACCCTAAATACAACAGATGAAACAGTATTGTTAGTGCTTCTCTGCTATTCATCGGGTTTTCAATTGCTGATTGTTTTTTGAGAGTGGGTTGCCAGGACCTTCTCCCAAGCCTACAGCACCTGCTGTTCCCAGGCAGTCTCCCACCCAAATACTAACGAGGCCTGACACTGCTTAGCTTCTGTGTTCTGATGCCACAGTGGTACAGCTGCAGGAAAATTGATCCATAGATTCAATTAAATCTCAACCAAAATCTCAAAGAAAATGTAAAGATTGATAAGATGATTCTAAAATTTATAGTGAATGTGTAGGACTAAAAATAGTGAAACTATGTTGAAGCCGAAGAATTTGGTATAAAACTGGAGTAAATAAGAAAATGTAGTGGTGGCTAGAATGTAATCAAATAGTGTAATAAATATTCCAACACAATAAAGAACCTTAAATGAAAACTGTGTTCTCGTATACGGTCATTTCTACCTTCTTCAACATGCTAATATGAAAAATTTCAAAAAATAAACAAAACTGAAGAAATTTACCGTAAATACCTGTGTACTCATTATCTAGATTTTATCATTATAAGTTTATCATGTTTATTTATCTATTCACCTGCCATATTTTTGTTGCATTTCAAATAAATTACAGATGTTACTGCATTTGTCTCTAAATATTTCATGAATACTATGGAGTTCAATGCCTACAGCCATAGTACTGTAGCCTCTGATCCTGTCAGATCTCGGAAGCTAAGCAGGGTGGGGGCTGCTTAGTACTTGGATGGGAGACTGCCTGGGTACACCAGGTGCTTTAGGCTTGGGAGGAGGACTGGGCAGCCCATTCCCACAAAGCAATCAGCCATTGAAAACCCAAAGAATAGCAGAGAAGCACTGATAATAGTTTTTCTTGCCTGTTGTATGTAGGGTTGCTATGAGTCGGGCACTGACTCAAAGGCACCTAACAACAACAACAACATAGAGGACAATATTTCTTTATAGTTCTTTATTACATATCGTGAAATGAACAATTGAGGTCATAACTGCTAATAGTTAAGAAATACACACACCTGTGTAACACAATCACCTATCAAATGACCATTATACATTTTGGAGCACATTTATCATATCAGAAATTCTCATCCTGGTGTGATGAAACATTCACAGTATGATTCCTCTTCCATTCCTTAGAGACAACAACAATTCTGATCTTTTTTTAAATATAGAGATTTTTAGCATGGTTTAGAATTTTATATACATAGATTCATGTGGTATGTTCTATTCATATGTGTAGCTTATTTTACTCAGTATATGTGTAAGACTTAGCCAGATTGTTTCATGTATGGGAGTTTATATATTATTGAGTAACATTCCATTATATGAATGTAAAATCTGTTTATTGTTTTTAGGTAGACATATAGACAGTTTCAAGTTTTTGTTTATTATGAATAAAACTGCCATGAATGTTATGAAGTGGAACTGCTACATGAATGCATTCATAATTTTATATGCTGTTGTCTGATTCTACCCTTTCCTTGTCAGTGATATCGCCTCTATTTTTCTGGTGAAGTTTCAGGCAAGAACTAAATTACACTTGTGTGTTCAATCTACCGTTCTGGCCCAGTTTTTTTCATTTATTCTTCCATCAATTCCACTCAGGTTTTGGTCCCATTATTTCACTGAAACTTCTGTTTTTGCATTCAACAGTGATCTCCATCCAATGGATACCTTTTAAAGAAATTATCTTGTGTGATCTCTCAGCAGCAATGGGCAGCTATATCTTTCCTGGGGTGTTATGACATCAAGTTATTTTTAATTTGGTTTCTTTTCATTTGCTTTTCCCAATTTTTCTTATTAACCTTAATATGTCAACATTTGGAAGCTCCCATGTCTGCCTATCCACTTACCAATGCCAGTGGGTTATGTACATAGGGGAAAGATACATGAAAGAAATACCAAGTATCTTTGTAGGATCTGAAATCAGGAGTGAACCTGCATGTCCCTTCCCAAGATGTAGCAAGGCTCACAGAGCTCTCGGTACTAACATAGCACAAAAGCAAAAGAGGTCCATAGTAACACTGATAGGAGAGCATAAAACAACTTCCCAGAGTTCTCACCCATTCATTGCTGTGTGAGAAGGAGTCAAATGTTTCTTATGTTCCCAGGAAGGATGCACAAGTTATTAACACCCAAACAAAATCTCAAACTGATTTTCCAACTGACACAAGAAAATTTTTTAAGTTAAAAATGAATATAAAGATTAGAGAGGTTATATGTTGACCTAGGCAACGTCAAAATATTATAATGACATGTGGGAAGGACTGGAGGCAGAAAACCTAAAGGGAAGAACACCCTCTATGTTTCTCAAACTTAAGGAAGTGAAGAAAAAAATTCAAGCCTCGAGTGGCAATAGTGAAAGATTATGCAGGGAAAATATTAAGTGATGCAGGAAACATCAAAAGAAGATGGAAGGAATACACAGAGTCATTATACAAAAAAGAACTGGTAGATGACCAACCATTTCAAGAGGTTGCATATGAAGAGGAACCAATGGTATTGAAGGATGAAGTGGAAGCTGCCTTGAAAGAATTGGCAAATCGCAAGGCTCCAGGAATTCATGGAATACCAATAGAGATGTTTCAACAAACAGATGCAGCACTGGCAGTGCTAACATGTTTATGCCAATAGATTTAGAAAGCAGCTTCCTGGCCAACTGATTGGAAGAGATCCATATTTGTGCCTATTCCCCAAAAAGGGGTCCAACTGAATGTGGAAACTATTGGACAATGTCATTAATATCACACACAAGCAAAATTTTATTCAAGATCATTCAAAAGTGACTGCAGCAGTATATAGACAGGGAACTACCAGAAAATCAAGCTGGTTTCAGAAGAGGGTGGAGAGCCAGGGACATCATTGCCAATGTCAGGTGGTTATTAGGTGAAAGTAGAGAACATCAGAAAGATATCTATGTATGTTTTATTGACTATGCAAAGGCATTTGACTGTGTGGATCTTAACAAATTGCGGATCACACTTTGAAAAACGGGAATACCAGAGCACCTACTTGTACTCACAAGGAATCTATACATGAACAGGGAGGCAGTTGTTCGAATAGAACAAGGAAACACTGCCTGTTTTCAAGTTGAGAAAGGTGTGCATCAGGGCTGTATCCTTTCACCATCTCTCTTCAATTTATATGCTGAGCAAATAATCCAAGAAGCTAGACTTTATGAAGAAGAACATGGCATCAGGATTGGAGGAAAATTCATTAACAACCTGTGTTATACAGATGACACAAGTGTGCTTGCAGAAAGTGAAGAGGATTTAAAACATTTACTGATGAAGATCAAAGGCCATAGCCTTCAGTATGGATTGCGACTGAACATCAACAAAACAAAAATCCTTACAACTGGGTAGTATGCAACTTCACAATAAATGGAGAAAAGATTGAGGTTGCCCATGATTTTGCTTTACTTGGCTCTACAATCAACACCTGTGGAAGCAGTAGTCAAGAGATCAAAAGCTTTGGGAAAAGTTGTGGCAAAAGATCTCTTTAGAGTACTGAAAAATAAAGATGTCACATTGAAGACAAAGGTGTACCTGACTCATGCCATGGTGTTTTCAGTCACATAATATGGTTGTGAAAGCTGGATGTTGAACAAGGGAGACAGGAAAAGAATTGATGCTTTTGAATTATGGTCCTGGAGACAACTATTGAATATACCATGGACTGCCAAGAGAACCAACAGATCTGTTCTAGAAGTGCAACAAGAGTGCTCCTTGGAAGCAAAGATGACTATACTGGGTCTTACATATTTTGGACATGTAGTTAGGAGAGACCAATCCCTGGAGAAAGGCATCATGTTTGGGAGAGTGGCAAGTCAGCGACAAAAGGAAAACCCTCCACCAGATGGATTGACACAGTGTCTGCAACAATGGGCTTAAACATAAATAAGATCATGTGCCTGGCACAGAATCAGGAAGTGTTTTGATCTGCTGTACATAGGGTTGCTATGAGTCAGACTCCACTCAGTGGCACCTAACAACAACAAGGCAATATCATTGATGTCAGATCTAGGAATAAAATCTAGTTCTCATGATTCCTGGAGAAATTTTCCTTCTTGTACCTTAAGATCACATTTGTCTCCAATGCTAGAGCTTGGAACCATCTCCAAAAAAGAAAAATTTTTAGAAATGTATTTTAACTTAAACATATGTGTGGGGTTTTAATTATACATCATATATGATTCATGTTTTGTTTTTGTGTTTAAGGTACATTCCTAATCTTTAATAAATTTACAGTTTGAGTTGTCTGCCACTAGGATTAAGCATCTTTTTCTATGTTTAATAGACATGTTTCTTTCTAATACTTTCTTGCTCATATAATTTATACATATTTTTATCCATAGATTTCTGTGGCTATTTTTCTTATTTATTTGTATTACCTTTTGGTTTCATATGCAAGACAAATCTCATTGGAAAACACAAGTTTTCAAGACACATAACTATTTCTAAATAGTGAACTGAATTTACATTATAAATATTTATTTCTCTCAGTGCTGGAAACTTAATCTTAAACGATTCATTGTTCTTCCCCCACACACATCATTTTCTCCCTAGATATGAAAAACAAGCTTTTATTGAACACTAGAGAGTACAGGCTTTTAGCCAATAAGCAAGATTTGATTAGTCAAAGTGCTATTATTTGACATGTATAAGGTATAAAAAAAATTGGAGCTAACATTCAAAAGTTAAAAGATTTCACATTTAAAAAAACCCACACTTTTAGTTTCTATTGGGAAGTCAGAATATCTGTCTACACTGGTCATACTTTCTTACATGGAAGCAATTACCTGGAGCTGGGAAGCAGCTGCCGCTTTCAAAGGGCACATGTGTGTTTTCCAGTTTATTAGCATCCTACTATATTATTTAAAGTATTATGGGACATAGAAGTATATGCATACTCACATATATATATATATATATATATATATATATATATATATATATATATATATATATATTTGGCTAACCTATGTTTGGATATGGACCTATCTATAAATATTTAAGAATATACACTTATGTGCTTAAAGAAATAATTTCTGTTAGGATATAAATATAAATCAGAACAAACTATTATTATTTACCCCTTCCTGTTATTGTACACCTATATACTTCATTTATTCATGTTAACTATCTAGTCCCTACACTCATTTGAGTTTTAAATCTCTTTCCTAGGCATTATGGAAACTCTGTTAATGATAAGGAACTTCTTTAAAAATTGACACTTTGAAATTTAATCTTCTGGGAATTGTTAGTAAAGATGTTCTTATATTAAGGCTATATTATTTAGACTATAACAACAGAACTGTTTTCATATTCCCCGTTGTTGTCTGTAGTTGACTGCTTTATTTTGTCCATTTATATCTTATGGAATGTTTGCCTGAACACAAGCTTCTACTCATACTATTGACCCCATTTTGCACCTCCCAGTAGCTGAATTTTATGTTGTGAGCTTTGTCTTGCTCCATTAATAGACTTTTGTGAAGTGTTCTACATGTACTTAGAATATATTTTAAGCTATAGTTATGTTTTGTAATCTATATCTGGGGCTGGGATTTAGCTCAGTTGGTAGAGCACTGCTCAGCAGTCTCTCAGGTCTTGAGTTTGATTCCCAGCACCGCAAAAAATGGGAGAAGGATGTGACAATCCATTCTTGAGGCAATCCCGAAACAATCTGCCATTGAAAACCCTATAAAGGTCACAATGAGTCAGACATGACTGAGCGCACCTAACAACAACAACAACAACAACAACAATCTTTATCTACATGTTGCCTGATAAATGAAACTGGTCTAATGCTCATTTTGTCTTTTGTGTATGTAAAATTTATTCCTTACAAACCTTATGAGCCATACAAGTGAAGAAATGACAAAATGAAGGTGGCATATAGAGGGAAGATGGGTATTGTGTAATAAGACAGACTGTAGGGGAAAATATATATAAATAAGTTATGTACATATAGCAAATTGTGAGGAATGTTAATGGTTTAGAAGACACAATGAATTACCTCTCTAAGCTCTAATTTCTGAACCTATTGAAAAATAGATGTAAACAGCTAGGCATGCAAATGGGGTGACAATTATGAAAAACCTAATTGAAATTGCATAGGAATCCTATTAATTCTTATTGTCAGAACACTGAATTACTAAAGTGGAAGTGGTTATGAGGTTTCAACCAATTTCATTCTCAGTTAATTTAAATAATGATATTATACTTTTGAAAATTCTATTTTTGTGGATCCATGGCTAGATAAGACAAAACAAAATACATGCCATATATGCAGTGTTTCTCTTTTTCTCTCCCTGAGGAGGACAAATTGCAGTTTATTTGAGATAAAATGTATGAGATAATATGTTAAATAACATTCTCAGACTACTTTGTTTTTGTCTTTTGATTTTGCACCATCTCATATTTTGGTTTGGCCTCCCTGAATGGTATGCAAGAGCTGTTTTCTACAGAGACAGAATCTAACACACCTCTGGTGGGTAAAGAGTTTTGTAACAGTGTGTGTTTACAAATTGCTTACTTTGAGATGGACAGGTGAAAGGCACTATATAAGTGCCAAGTATTATTATCTGTCTAAATCTAGCTGAGTGAACAAATCTTTTTAATGCCCATTTTAATGACACAGTTGTTCCATATGGTGGACTTCAGATCCATAAAATAGTCCAGAGTTAGTACATTCCCTAGAGAGAACCAGATTGTCCAGGTGTGCCATATTTTAAACTTAGGGTAGAATTAAGAGGCACAGCTTTTCAATATTCAGGCTCAAACAGCAACTCAGGCTGAATAAATTTTTGTATTGTTTCAAACAACACAGGGTTATTTCTTAATGAAAGGAAACCATGCATTATCTACTGAAAAGGAGGTCCTAATCATTTTATGGTATTTGGGTTCATGTGGATTTTGGTAAGGGAAAGGTCCTGCGAGGCAACTTACTTGTATTAAATTATTTACATATTTTTTTCTTAAATTTGACAAAGACTGGGCTTGTTTCTGGTGTCTCAAGAAAGATGATGTTCCTCAGAAAGGCTTTGGTGACATCTTTTAGGTCTAGATGTATTTTGTTCATTGTAGTTAAAACTTCCCCAGGAGTTTTAGCTTGGCAAATAGAACAAATGGACATGGTCAGCCAGATCTGTCAACCTCAGAAGACTATGGTACATTCAGAAAATATATTTGATTTTAAGAATAGCCCAATTATTATTAAGATAGATTCCTTTTTCTTCTTGTACTTTGTATTTATTGGTGAAGTAGATCCCTATTTTTCTGACTGGTCTAACCTTTCTCTTTGCAAAGTAAATCAAAATGTCAAATGTGGCATCTTGTGGAAGCCAGTTAATCCTAATACCATTAAGGGCTAGAAGACACAAATCTGAGTGTGACAGTAAAACTAAGATGTTTGCTTTGGTATGCTGGTGAAAAGGTCTGATGAGCTTGGTGGATTTCACCTAGAAATCCACTAGCTTCACTTCACTAGTGCACTAGCTTCACTTGCCCTTTTATATCTCTGACTCCTAAATTTATATGTCTATATAAAAATCCCAGTTGTGAGTTTTTACCTTCCCATAGATATCCCCATAGAAATCTCAGCAGCACCCCTGAACCATTATAGAAATATGCCTCAGTGTTGTGGTTTAGATGTGAAGTGTCCCCCAAAGCCTCACGTATCAAAGGCTTGGTCTTCAGCAAGTGGACCCAATCATTGAGGGGTAATTGGATCATGAAGGGCTCTGACCCATGGATGGATTAATCCATCCATGGATTCATAATTTGTTGGCTTAATATTGGGAGATGATGGAAACTTTTGCAGGTGGGGCCTAGTTGGAAGAAGTAGGTCCCTGAGGGCAGGCGCTGGAAGGCTATAGCTTGTCCTTAGCCCCTTTCTTTTTTTCTCTGTTTTCCAACTGTCACGAGGTAATCAACTCTGCTCCACCATACCCTCTCTACCTTAATGTTTGGCCTCACTACAGGCCCACAGCAATGGGGCCAAGTGACTGATACCTCTGAAACTGTGAGCCAAAACACACCTTTCCTCTTTTTAGTGTCACTCGGCTATTTGCCACAATGATGCAAAGGCTGACTAATATACTAAGGTTGGACTCATCCCTTTCCTCTATATCCTTGCCTTTAGGATTTAGTCTGGAAGAGGGAAACCACATTAATTTTACTAACAGAGATAATTTAAGACAGGAATTTATTAAATTGGCATTGAAGCATCAAAAATGGAAATGAGGAAAACTGAGGTAGTTAGGAGATAGTAAGGAGATAGGATGCCTGCAAATGTGTCACCATGGCATCCCATTTCGTCAGATCTCAGAAGCTAAGCAGGGTCAGGCCTGGTTAGAACTTGGAAGGGAGACCACCTGGGAGCACCAGGTGCTGTAGGCTTGGGAGAAGGACATGGCAACTCACTCCCAAAAAACAATTGGCCATTAAAAATCCTTTGAATAGCAGAGAAGCACTCACAACAGTGTTTTACCTGTTGTACATAGGATCGCTATGAGTCGGACACAGATTCAACAGCATCTAACAACAACAATGAGATAGGTAGAAACTAGCCTACATCTGGGGCTCAAGAGGAAGAGGTTGTGATTATTAGAAGCTAGAGACTTGGAGAAGAGTCTTTGCAGACCTGGATGGGGACCTGTGGAAAGAGCTCCCTCAGTATACTGAAGGGTGTGCAAGCCGAGACTGGTTTTGGGAGTGTCGAAAATAACAGAAATTGGAAATAAACTGCCACTTCCAAAGTGAAGAGCTTTTGCTGGAATGCTGCTGAGAAGAAGAAAAGCAAACAGGGAGAAACAAGGCCTTTTGCCCCTTCAGGGTCTCCCTCTTTTTCTATCATCCGCACTGGTATAACATACTAGAAAGCCACCTAACAAAGGAGAAGAGGTATTTTCAGAGTCCCATCTCCTGTATTCCATAGCCAAATATAGTAAAGTGGATTTAGAGCTGAAAGACAGCTCCCCATCTCTGTTAAAGGTGGTTCCATCACCCACCCTTGATGACTCAAGGTTGACTTCAGTATAATAGACTTAGAATTTCACATCTGATCAGTTGCCAAGTCCTTTCAAATTCAACCCGAATAGATGCCTTTCTCTTCCCAGCTATACCACTCTCATCTAAATCCTTGTTAATTCTTGTCTAATTATTTCTGAAACTTCCTAATGAGTATTCTCTCTCCCTCCATTCACTTCCCTTATGAATCCAGACTACTTTCCCAAAGCCACTGTTTTGATTATGGGTCACTAATGATCCAGGTATTGGGATAAAGTTAAGATTCCTTGGCATGGTTCTCAAGGATTTTTACCCTCGAATCCAACTTTTCAGACTTACCTAAATGATGGGAGATGATAGATATGTTCATTTGCTTGGCTATATAACCACTATGCATAAGTATATACAACCACTATATGTAAGTATTAAACATCATGTTGTAACCCCTTAAATTTATGCAACAAAACAACATAGGTTTAGCTAAAAAATCTTCATCCTATAAGCTGTATACACCTAGTTCTACTCATGACTTCTAATTTACCAAAGGCATCTTGAACTTTCTTGCCTCTGTGTCCATGGTCATCTAGTCTCTATATTGAATCCTTTCTCATCCTCCTCAAAGCTTCCATACACAACTTCAACATCACCCATATTCATGAAGGAACCCTTGAGCTTACCACAGACTTAGTAAAGTTCATTGAAAAACCTTATGAAACCTATTAAGTACTTTGTTATTCTACAAAGTGCTATTATGATTATTATTTTCAGTGCACGCATTATTTTAAATTGCAATACACTTAAAAAACTCATTGGATTTTTGTAAGGTAAAAGAAAACATGATTTTGTTTTTTTTAAGAAAAGAAATAACAAAGATGGGGTATATATAAAACATATCACTAAAAGAGCCATCAACAAGTTTTTCCTTTCAGGGAATTGAAAAAATATCATATCATTCATATATATATATATGTGTGTGTGTGTGTGTGTGTGTGTGTGTGTGTGTGTGTATGCACACACACACATACACCCCTAACGAAGGTGCTTCACATAGAAATAGGGGCAAGTATAGAAATCTGAGGTACAGATTTCACACCTGGAAATGAGATTATATTTAAAGTTAATATGCACGGGATGAATCGTAGATGTGGAGGGACCCTGATATATTATCCAGAATTTAAATAATAGAGATATAAGCATGATATAAAAAATGGCAAAAAGTATGTGAGAAGAACAAATAATATGATCATTCAGCATGAAATAAATACAACTTAGGGCTGTGTAAGAAAGCTTTGTTAGTATAACTCAAGAATGCTCAGAAAAAGGGGAAAGAAAAATTAAATAGATTTTGAAAATTGAATAAGTTAAAATAAGTTTAAAAAATCACAAATAACTAAGTTTTACCTTTGATTTATTTATTTAGGCATATAGAATTCAGGAAAAATAAAAAAGATTACTTTTCTAAAATGATTTGCAAAACTGGAATTAGGGAATCACAGATGCTGAGTGTTACTAATGTCCAGAAAAATGGGGATAATGATGTGATGGGGATGATGGTTGCTGAAATTTACTGAGCACTTATTATGTGTGAAGCGTTAACTTAATGAACTTGCTCTTAACTTTTGATTTGTAAAACCCCACCTCCTCCAATGAAGCTTGTACTACATTATTGTCATTTTGCAGTTGAGGATCCTGAAGATATTTTGCCCAATTAACATATATTGGGTTCAGCATTCAAATCAGGGAGTCTGACTCCAGAGTTTGTGCTATTGACCCCTAACAGCTCTTTATAATGGAGTTGCAAAAAAA